>JAXIVD010000300.1:172500-180000 GCA_036785275.1 Cancer borealis | reverse complement strand
TACGGTGTGACCGTAACAAAATTGGCGACCTCGCCAGGATTCTAAAGGATAACAGTGAGTCGAAAAACAGTGTTAGTGTGTTGTTAGTGTGAGCCCACACACACTGTGACAATGGAAGACCAACGTAATGTAATTACTCCCCTTGAGGATGGCTCGGCTCGAGCCAGTCCTGTACGTGGCGTTAGTGAACAGCCATGCCTAGGTGAAGATCGGCCTGTTAGTCCTGTTAGTGAGCATAGTACCACAGGACAATTCAATTTTGCTCAGGAAGTGCCTGAACAGCCCCTGCAGCATATAAGGGGCCGTATTAGTTCTTGTGAGAACGTAATGGGTTCCAGGAGAGTGAGCCCAGCTGCCGGTGTTGCTAACAATCTCCAGTCAGTCGGAATGGCGGAGGAATTAAGATTCCAATTAGAAACAAAGAGGATGGAGATAGAAGCTGAAGCGAGGAAGTTGGAATTAGAAGTTGAAGCAAGAAGATTAGAGGTTGAAGAGAGAAATGAAGCAAGAAGATTAGAGGTTGAAGAGAGAAATTAAGCAAGAAGATTAGATCTAGTAGTCAGAAGGTTGGAGGTGGAGAAGCACAGAGAATTTGAGTGGGAAAGATCCCGACTGGGGGCCAACTGAACTCATAAGGGAGGAGTAGGAGAGGAGAACTCAGTTGAGCGCCAGATGGTAAGGAGTCTGCAGCTCATTCCTGACTTTGACGAGCAGAGGGTTGCAGAATGGTTTAGAAGGTTTGAGAAGAAGGCGGCTGAGTTTGTTTGGCCAGAAGGAAGATGGGTTCGCCTTGTGGCCAATAAGCTGAAAGGCAGGGCATTGGAGGCATACGACACTATGTCGGTTGAAGATTTAGAAAGTTACGAGGATTTTAAGGCTGACATCTTGCGGGCTTACGAGCTGCGGCCCGAAGCCTATCGCTTAAGGTTCAGAGGTGGGAAAAAGAGACCCGGAGATTCTTACCTCGAGTGTGCCCGCCATTTAGAGCAGGCATTTAAGAGATGGATCATGAGTGAGGGAGTGGATACTCTACGCGACCTGGAGGAGTTGATGGTCATGGAGCAGTTCATTAATGCTGCTGATAAGGAACTGGTGCCTCTCCTGCGGGAGAAGCGTTTTAAGACGCTAAAGGAGGCTGCCACCTGGGCTGACGACCATGTGTTAGCCCATCGCTCGGAGCCTCGTGCTGGAATTGGATTCAAAGAGGGAGGACCACGAGGGCCAGGGGGCGGTGGTAGTGCTGGTTCTGGTGCTCCACGTTCCCCTCCCCGAAGTCACGGCTTTGGCAATAAGAGCGGGTTCGTTAAGTCTCAATCCCCCGCTGCCCCTTCAGGGCCAAAAGGAGGATCAGGAGGAAAGATGACCTTTAGTACTCCAAAGTACGATAACCAACCTACGTGCTATAACTGCCATGCCAAGGGGCATTTTCGATCTCAATGTCCCAAACTTGTGACAGCGGGCCCCTCCAAGACACCCCAGAAACCAGTTGCCTTGCTGGTGTGGCCTGACCAGGGTCGTGAGGAGAGGCTGCTCGCTCCTAAGGTTCACGAAGGAGATAAAGCTTTTGATGGGTCTGTGTTGGATTGTGAGGAGGGGGTTCAGGCGGTTTCACCTGTTTCCCCCCCTGTTGTTGCTTCTGTGACTCCAGCTGACTCGGAGTTGGACTGGTGTCGTCCATTTCTGTGTGGGGGCACTGTCGAAATTGACGGGAGCGAGTATCCTGTCACTGTCTTGCGAGACACTGGCGCACAACAGTCCGTGTGCCGAAATGTCACCGGGACTAAGATGATTTCTTCAAAGGCAGTGTTGTGTAGAGGCCTCAACGCTGTCGAGAAGTTTGTGACAGCTGAGGTGAAGCTGTCGTGTCCACTGATCACCACTTCGGCTCAAGTGGCAGTGGCGGAACAACTGCCTGTGGCAGGTGTTGATTTCCTGCTAGGGAATGACCTAGCAGGAGGGAGAGTTTGGGTGCCCACCCCTACAGGAGGTGAGGCTTCTGAGGTATCGGGGCATAGTGTGCCCGACCCTGTTGCTGTTGTCACCCGGTCGCAGACCGAGAGGGTGATGCAGGCTGTTGCTCCTGGGGCCGACTGCGACAGAGCAGGGCTACCAGAAGAGGAGAACAGTGGTGAGAAAGAAGCTGCCGCTCCTGGGGCCGACTGCAAAGAGGCAGGATCACCGGTGTTGGAGGGCAGTGAGGAGGAAGTTGTTGGGGTTGTCACCCGGTCTCAGGCTAGACGGGTGGAACCGGCTGCTACTCTAGGGGCTGACTGCGACTTAGCAGAGTCACCAACAAAAGAGAGAAGTGTCTGTGAACTGGATGAGCCAGAGCCGGGCTCTTCAGTGAGTCAAGGTGTGGGGGCTGACTGCCGCGGTGCAGAGCCACCCATAGAAGCATCTGACTCGGTAGAGGTTGTCGCCGAGGGTGAGGAAGGAGTGTTGAGGGTAGAGGAGTCTTGTGCTGGTATTCCTCACTCTGCGGGGCACCTCGGAGGAAGCACCCAAGCGGTGATGTTTCCTGGTTGTGAGGCTGTGGGTCTCGGTACTCAGTCCGGACCCCAGCCTGGTGTGTCAGACAGGTTGTTGGGGGTCACCTCCGAGGGAGGGGAGACTTCCAACTCTGCGGGGGAGTTGGAGACTCCCACCCCTGCGGAGTGTACCGGAGACAGGGAACAGGCTGTTCCCTTGTCTGGTGACTGTTTGACGGGTGAGGCCCACCTGGAGGGTCCACCCATTTTGGCCGATGAGGAAGTGGTGGATGAGTCCACACCACGCCTCAGGCCCCGGGACAGAGCCAGGGAAGTGTCGGCACCGCCCCTTCCGACAGATCCTGTGGTCCCGTCCAACCTTACTTGTATTGAGCCGGCGTTGCTCATCAAGGGACAGAAAGGGGACCCAGAATTGGCCTCTTGTTTTGCTAAGGTGGGAAAGGAGATAAGGGGAATAGAGGAGTTCCTGCTGCAGAAGGGGGTGTTACGCTGCAGGTCGAGGGAGAGTGATGGGAGTGATGTTCTACAGGTGGTATTGCCCCAGGATTTGAGGGAGGCCTTGGTGCTGTTAGCACACGAGGTACCTATGGCTGGACACCTCGGGGTTCACAAAACTCTCGCCCGACTGCGGGGCAATTTCTGGTGGCCTGGTATGGCCAGAGAGATTACTGAGTTGCTGAGGAGTTGTCACACCTGTCAGATGATGGGCAAACCTAACTCGACTCCTCCTGTTGCACCCCTGTATCCTATTCCCGCTCAGTTGGTGTTTGGGCACCGGGTGCATGGTCCTTTGGACTTGGTGAGGGAAGCCTGGTATGCTCCCCAGTCTGACCGCCCGGAGTCATTCCTGAGGAACGGGTTAAGTTCTCGGGAAGGACTGGTGAAGGCGCTGGAAGTGGCTCCGCACCATCTTGGAGCCGCGCCAAAGAAGAGGAAAAGATACTATGACCAGAAGGCCAAATATAATACCTTTGCACCGGGGGAGGAGACTACCAAGGTTCTGGGCTCGGAACTGGTGGTTCCCGCAGAGCACTGGGGGCAGTGCGGTGTGCTGCTTGGGGGGAGGTTGCAGCACCTGGGAGGAGTGCAGAAGAAGAAGATTCACTGTCAGAGTGAAGTGGCTACCACCGTGGTGAAGCCCAGGGATAAGCGTGAAAGTTCTGTTCAGTTCGACTGGGACTCTGACGAAGACAAGATTGAAGAGCAGCTGAACGCCACCCCAAAGGAACACTGACACTTCTGCCGAAATACCAGAGCAGGCCGCCAAGGAAGATGCGAACCCCGCGGGAGAAGAAGAAGTACATCCTGGGTGCAAGAAGTTTTGGCTTCCTCTTGCCTTCCTGTCTATGAAGTCCACTGGTCGTGGGAGAGGACGTGACCGTGGGAAAGGCGTACTTGGTAAGAGTACGAGTGGCAGGTTCCTTTCACGGACCGTGCCAGGGAGATGGCCTGTTTCGTGGCCGAGAGGGCAGAGAAGATGGTGGCCGACTGCTTGTTGCGGGCCCGGGAATCACTCTTGCTGCTTTAAAATTTTGAAAGTCTGTGAGGCTTACAAAATTTTTCCTTTAAGGGGGGGCGTGTTGCGGGCCCCGCCCGTCACCATAACATCGTCTGGTGAAGATGGGAGTCAAGCCCCGCAGAAGAGTGAAGACTTCCTGAGAGGGAGAAGAAAGAATGTTAAGGGGCTGGTAAGGAAGAAGGCCACGCTGAGGCTATAACACTCGGTACGGGCTAGGCTAGTGACAGTAGACTGGAGAGGTTAGTCCGGCCCCGTGGACGTAGATTGAAGTTTCTCTGAGGAGAAGGAGTGGAGAGGCATAAGGGGTGTTGTGGATAGTGTGTGCTTTCCACATACGTGGGAGTGTACTTTGTGTCAGCTGGGTGCGGCTGGGTATGGAAGAGAGTTACATTCTTTGTGTTAGTGGGGAGGCAGAGTATGTGGCGAGAAAGAACGGGAAGTGATAGAGACGTGTCTACGTGACATGTCTGTGTGTTACGTCTTTTGTTTGCAAATCACGTGGCCAAGACCAGACATGGAGGTAGAGAGAGGAAATGCGCGGGATGTGTATCTCAAGGTCATGTAGCCAGACGTGGCGGGAGAGTGAGAGAGAGAGAATTGCCAGCGAGTTTTGGTTAGGCTTTTACTTGAATTTCGGGTCTTCTCATTCTCCTAATTTTCCTAACTTTCCTTCTTTCTTCTTTGTGTCGCAAGGTATCCTATCTTGTAGACAATTCCTTTCTGCTTCCTCTCGTATGTTTGTTGTTGTTCTGCGTCGTCTCTGTGGCCTGTGGTGATTTTGTGAAAGAGAAGTTATTAGGCTATAGCGAACTGGAGGAGGGCGCGGTGCTAGACATGTGGTACGATTTGGCATCTCTGTCTGGGTAGATGGCAGCTTGAGAAGATGCCGTGAGAGAGTCAGTTACTCGCTAGCCGTCACCAAGAATACCTCGCGCTCTGAGCTCCCCACAAATTGGCATTATTTTGCCTGTAACCTCCTCATATTTAAGGGAGTGGGTTATCTGATTGGCCTATTAGATAAGGGGTATATTTGTGTAGCTAGACAGCAGGGCCCTGTCTGTAGAGGAAACGGTTACAAGCCAGAGCACTGAGACGAGTGTGGTGACAGTATCATTAACACCTAGCTAGCGGTGAACTCCACCTAGAATTTTGTCAGACTGTTCAGTCTCGGGGAAGTAATTTCGGCGTTGTCTGCGTTTGTCGGCGTTGTTTGTTTTTTCGGCGTTGTCTTCGTTGTCCTCATTGAGAGAGAGAGAGAGAGAGAGAGAGAGAGAGAGAGAGAGAGAGAGAGAGAGAGAGAGAGAGAGAGAGAGAGCCTATCATCTGGGGCCTCTTGTTTGATAACACGGACGAGGAGTAATCCCGTCTTAGTGTTAATTAATTACGACTCATATAACGCACTGTACGGAGTCCCCTCGCAGGAGGCTACTTTGCAGGGTGTTATTAGAGTCGAGAGGAGTTATTATTCAACCAGAAGTGGGTGGAAAGACACCTTGTGGGCGGTATTCTGGTTGAAGCGATAGCTCCTTGTCTAGGCACTGTAATCTTGTGCTCACTGTAAGTCTCTTTAGAATGTAAGGAGGAGAAGGTGGTTACTACTGGGAGATTCCTTGTTCTTTGGAGGGTTAAAAGAACTGGCGACCTCTTAACGTTAACTGTAGGTGCAGTGTTTGGGAGCTAAGAGTGCATAGGTTCCTTAACCAGGCACTTCTTATTTAAAGCCTATTGTCCAGCCACCGGCGTGTGGCCCTCGGAGTGACTAGTCCTACGGGATAGTCGACTTTTCTTGTCCTTTGGTGGGTTAAAAGGACGTATAAACATCAGCACTACAGTTCATACACGCCCGTAACGTGGTTGTGACTGGGTTGTTCATAAGTGGACCCCCGGCACTAGGGCATAAGAACCGTGTCCGTTACGGTGTGACCGTAACAATATATATATATATATATATATATATATATATATATATATATATATATATATATATATATATATATATATATATATATATATATACACATATTGTTACGGTCACACCGTAAGGACACGGTTCTTATGCCCTAGTGCCGGGTGTCCACTTATGAACAATCCAGTCACAACTACGTTACGGGCGTGTACGAACAGTAATGCCGATGTTTATACGTCCTTTTAACCCACCAAAGGACAAGGAAAGTCGACTATCCCGTAGGCCTAGTTTTCTCCGAGGGCCACGCGCCGGCGGCTGGACAACAGGCTATAAACAGGAGTGCCCGGTTAAGGAACCTGTGCACCCTTTCAGCCCACAAACACAGCGCCTACAGCCACCCCGTTAACGTTAAGAGGTCGCCAGTCCTTTTTACCCTCCAAAGGACAAGGAATCTCCCAGCAATAACCACCTTCTCCTCCTTACATTCTAAAGAGACTTACAGCGAACACTAGATTACAGTGCCTAGACAAGGAGCTATCGCTCCAACCAGAATACCGCCCACAAGGTGTCTTTCCACCCACTCCTGGTTGGACAATAACCCCTGTCGACTCAATTAACACCCTGCAAAGTAGCCTCCCGCCAGGGGACTCCTTACAGTGCGTTATATGAGTCGTAATAAATCAACACTAAGACGGGATTACTCCTCGTCTGTGTTATCCAACAAGAGGCCCCTGATAATAGACTCTTGATTACAACGAAGACAACGAAAACAACGCAGACAACTACTTCCCAAGACTCAACAGCCTGACAATATCCAGAGCCTCCTTACGAGAAGTTCCTGGACACTGAACCTTAGGTGGAGTTCACCCCCAGCTAGATGGTTTATAATAACGCCACTCACGTCTTTCTCACTGCTCTGGCTTATCAGTAAGCGTTTCCTCTAGGTAGGGTCTTGCTACCAGCTAAACAAATTTACCCCTGAACTAACAAGCCAGTCGTAGAACCCACTCTCTTAAATATGAGGAGGTTACAGACAAAATAATGCCAAATTGGGGAGAGCGCGCGTGCGTGAGATGTATTCTTAGTGGCTGCTAGCAGGTAACTAACTCACTCAGCGCCACACAGCCCGGCTCTCGCTTCCCAAGGGAGTGTTGCCATATCGCAGTCTCTCTTAGAGCGGCCTCGTCTCCCCGTCCCGCGCCTCAAGCATAGCCTAGTGAGGAAAACACTTTCCTTCACTAAATCACCACAGGTCATAGAGGCGGCGTAGGACGATAACAAACATACCAGAGGAAGTAGGAAAGATTATGCTACAAAGCAGGCCAGCTTGCAACGCAAAGAGGAAAAAAGGAAAGACAGGAAAATTAGGAGAAAGAAGAAAGGAAATCAAGTAACGCCAAGCAACAGAAGCTCGCATTAACCTTCTCTGGCAACTCGCCAGCTGCTCCCTCTCTCGTCTGCCTGCCTTTCGTCACGTAGGCTACAGACGCTCTCCTTTCCGTCACGACTGGCTACGTGACCTTCTTCCAGGCCACGTGGCGCCTCGAAACACAAAAGGCGAAACCCCCTCTTGTCACGTAGCCTCA
>JAXIVD010000300.1:55000-170000 GCA_036785275.1 Cancer borealis | reverse complement strand
CTGTAGTGCTGATGCTTAAACGTCCTTTTAACCCACCAAAGGACATGGAAAGTCGACTGTCCCTTAAGACTAGTCTCTCTGAGGGCCACTCGCCGGCGGCTGGACAAAAGGCTGGAAACGGGTGTACAGGGTTAAATAACCTCTGCACTCTTTAGCCAAACACAGCACCTACAGCCACCCCGTTAACGTACAGAGATCGCCAGTCCTTTTTACCCTCCAAAGGACAAGGAATCTCCCAGTAATAACCACCTTCTCCTCCTTACATTCTAAAGAGGACTACAGCGAACAATAGATTACAGTGCATGGGCAAGCAGCTATTGCTCTACCAGGATATCGCCCACAAGTGTCTTTCCACCCACTCCTGGCTGAACAATATCTCCTCTCGACTCACTAACACCCTGCAGAGCAGCCCCCTGGTACAGGACTCTCTACAGTGCGTTACATGAGGCGTGAAAACAAACAAACAAACACTAAGGCGTGAGTTACCTCTTCGCTTAGCGTTATCAAATGAGAAGTCCCAGGTAATGGGCTCTCAAACACAACGAAGACAACGCTGAAACCACTTCCCAAGACTCAAAACCCTGACAATATCCAGATCCACCTTATGAGAACTCTCTGGAACTGCAATCCTTAGGTGGAATCATCCCGGCGAAGTTTATAATCCAGCCAAACACTCTTCACAGCTCTGGGCACAGTAATCTGGTTCTCTATAGGCAGGGCCGTACTGCCTAGCTACACAAATATACCTCTTAACTATACAGGCCAGTCTTAAACCCACTCCCTTAAGTATGAGAAGGTTACAGACGAAATAGTGCCAATATGGGAGCTCAGAGCATGTGCACGCTTTCTCTGTCGCCGTAAGTGGATAGCTGACTCTCTCATTGCGACGCAGCTCGGCTCCCGCTCTCCGAGGGAGAGTTGCCAACTAGTACAGTGCTAACACATCACGCACCGCGCCCCGCTCTAAACCCGCTATAGCCTAGGGAAAAGCACTTTCTTTCACAAAATCACTACCACGCCCAGAAGCGACCTGGAACGATAATAAACATACGAGAGGCTGCAGCAAGGAATAGGCTACCAGGCAGGCCACCTTGCAACGCAAAGAAGAAAGAAGGAAAGACGAGAAAATTAAGAGAAAGAGCAAAGAAAAAGTTAAAGTAAACACCAATCACGAAAAACTTTCATCATCGTACCTCGGGCACTCGCCGCCCCCTGTCCCTCTCTCTCGTCACGTAGCTCCCTGCCTTCCTTCCTGCCACGGCTGGCTACGTGACCTTCCTCCAGCCACGTGGTGCCGCTAACACAAAGGGCGGAACCCCTCCACGCCTCGCCGTCTCTTGCCACGCATCCCGACGAATGTTGAAAGCAGATACCTTGCATGTCTTTCCACTCGTCCAGTGTCATAATCTTAGCGTAGTCTTCTTCCTCCTCCTCAGAGAATCTTCAATCTTCCTGAGAAAATAAGTCTCCTTCCACTGTGCCTGATTTTCGCCCTCTCCAGCTGACGCAATGATCGCGGGCGGGGCCCGCAACAATATATATATATATATATATATATATATATATATATATATATATATATATATATATGTATATATGTATATATATATATATATATATATATATATATATATATATATATATATATATATACATATATATATATATATATATATATATATATATATATATATATATATATATATACATACATATATATA
This sequence comes from Cancer borealis, assembly GCA_036785275.1. NCBI lineage: Eukaryota > Metazoa > Arthropoda > Malacostraca > Decapoda > Cancridae > Cancer > Cancer borealis. Next base: position 168,279 of record JAXIVD010000300.1, on the reverse strand, counting down.
TATATATATATATATATATATATATATATATATATATATATATATATATATACACATATACATATATATATATATATATATATATATATATATATATATATATATATATATATATATATATATATACTTATATATATATATATATATATATATATATATATATATATATATATATATATATATATATATATATATATTGAAGGGTAGAAGGTAAAGGCAAGAGTCCTTGTGCAGCTTTACTGGATAATCTTACAAGAAACACACCTTCACAGTACGGCGGTAGAAATACCACTGCCACTGCATTTGGCGGGAAAGGCACTGACCACTGAGTCTCCTCTCTCAGTTGCCAGATGCCTCTATCCTACAACTCCCCCCTTTAAAAAGATTGTATGCAGGCAATCTTTGTTGCATGCAATCGTACATTTGATACAAAATAATAGCATCTCCAAACAGAAAAAGAAAATAACAAAGCACAATTAATCTCCGTAATATCTTGTCACATACATTGCCGTGCACATAATAGTATCCCTTAAGAAAATAACACAAAAGAATTACATAATATCTTCGTGTGTGTCTGTCTGTATGCGTGTTAGTGTGTGTGTGTGTGTGTGTGTGTGTGTGTGTGTGTGTGTGTGTGTGTGTTACACAATATAATCCTCAAGCCATCGTGGTGGCCGCGTCTGCCTCTTGGCCGGGGCACGCACTTGAGATTGTTGTTGAGGGCTCGGTGGCTGCATCGCATCGGCCACTTCCTCACTTGTGTCACTTAGCTCGTCAGCTGACGGGAGCGCGTGGCAGTGTCTCAGGTGTTCCCTGGTCCTGAGAGATACTCGCCCGCTACCATCCAATCGGATGAGGTATTGTCTGTTTCCTCTATCCTCCACGATCGTTCCTGCCCTGTTCCAGGTCTTGGTGTGTTGTTCTTGCACCAGCACTCTGCCGCCAGGGACGAGGGGAGGACGTTGGCGAGTATTAGCACGCTCTTGTAGCACTCTTTCCATATGCAGCCCCATTTGACGCTCACGTTGACGTAGTGTCTGCCCCCAGAACCTGTCGACCTGTAGCCTGCACGTGACGGCTGGTACGCCATCTCGCAACTGTCGGCCTGTTGCCAGCTGCGCGGGTGACTTGTCGATGTCCCGGAGAGGTGTATTGAGATACTGCATTAGGGCCAGTGACGCCTTGTCATTGTCGAGGCTTCCGTCCGCCCCAGTGTTGCCACGCAGCACCCTCTTGGCGGTCTTCACCGCCGCCTCTGCCCTGCCATTTGACTGTGGGTAATGAGCTGATGACATTCGCGTACTCACTCCCCATTTTCCGAAGAATGTCTTCATTTCCTCACTCCCCAGGTTGGTTCCTCCATCCATGGAGAGCTGTTCAGGAGCGCCCCAGCGACGGAAATACTGCCGTAGTCGGTCTCTAATTCCACTTGAGGCCGTGCCCTCTGTTAAATGTGTAACCTCCAACCACCCCGTCAGCCAGTCTGCATACACCAGGTAGTGGTGTCCCTCCAGCTGACATATGTCAGCTACTGTCCGTTGGAAGGGGTAGCGGGGAGGTGGTGTGAGTAGCAGAGGCTCTGCGGGTTGAGACGGCGCGTGGGTGTTGCAGGTTTCGCAGGAGGAGCGGTGATGATGTAGGTCTCCCTCGATGCCGGGCCAGTACACCGTTTGCCGCGCCCTCCTCAACATGGAGTCGATGCCTTGGTGACCCACGTGGAGATTTGCAGCTACCTGATGGCATAGGTTGTCGGGGATTACGAGGCGTGGGTGGTTCTGGTCGTAGATATACGTCACTAGGCCTCGTGATGTGCCCAGCCTGTCTCTTACATTATAGTACGGCCTGAGACATGCCAGTTCTTGAGCCCTCTGGGGATGCCAGTCACCAGCCAGTACCTTGGCTACTAGCAGCTGGTAAACGGGGTCGTCCTGTGAGGCCTGGAGCACCATGTCCTCGTCAAGGGTGAGGCTGTCGCTGAAGTCTAGGGCTGCCACCACGGATGCAGCCATAGCGGTCGCTAGCTCCTCGTCTTGTTCCTCGTCTGTTGTATCCGGCGGTGTCTTCATAGATGGATATCTGGATAGAAAGTCTGCAGCGCAGTTCCTCTTACTAGGAAGGTAGCGGACGGTGAACCGATGCTGCAGAGTTTGCTCCTTCAGGCGGAACAAGCGCGGATTTATGATATCTGTGAGAGCCCTATTACCCAGCAATCCCACCAGCGGGCGGTGGTCGGTTACTAGCACCAGATTAGGGCACCCCAGCAGGAATAGTCGGGCCTTACGGAGACACCAGGCCACCGCGAGGGCCTCCCCTTCAATGGGAGCGTATCCTGCCTCCGCCGCGGTGAGGTGGCGGCTGCCACAGAGAGCCAGACGCCACCCTCCTTTGCAGCAGAACGGTGCATCCGCCGATACACAGGAACAGTACTGCTGAAGGACCACGAATCCGATCCCCTCCTTACTCCAGTCAGTGATGGCGACTGTGGGTCTGGTTCGGTCGTAGTAGGAAAGCCCGTCCTTGGCCAGCTGGCAGATGGTTTCCTTAGCCTGCCTCAATTTCAGCTGGAGTTGCTCATCCCAGTAGATCTTTTTCCCTGTGGGCCTCTTGAGGAGGTCCCTAAAGGGAGACATAACGGGGGCAGTGGCCAGAAATGGCGCCAGTTGGTTAACAAAACCAAACCAGGACCTCACGTCCGTGATGGTGGGCTGTGCCGGCATGGTGAAGTCTCGGATGGCTGTCAGTCTGTCCTCTGTCGGCCTGTACTCCTCCCATCCAAGATGGAAGCCCACGAACTCCACTTCGCGGCAACAAAATTTGAACTTCTCAGGCTTGAGGGTGATGCCTTTCTTAGCACACAGTTCCAGGAAGTTATATGTGTGCCAGAAGGCCCCCTCAATGCTGGAGTCGTAAAGAAGTGTGTCGTCAACACACTTATGCTTGCGAGGGAAGTCAGCCACGGCATCATCAAACCTCTTAGTGTAGGCATCGGTTGCAGAACAGTGCCCCATGGGTGTACGGCAGTACTGATACCGCCCCCATGGTGTGATGAATGTCGTCAGGTGCCTGCTTTCCTCCTCTAGCTCAACCTGATGAAACTCCCAGTGAGCGTCGGCCACGGTCTTGTAGGAGTGCGGGGGTACATCAGCCACCATGTCGAAGGAGGCAGGGATGTGGTGCGTCTCCCGTAGGCAGCAGGAGTTCAGTTTCTGGAAGTCGACCGTCCTCCTGGGCTTCCCTGATTTCTTGGCGACCACAACCATCCGAGCACACCATTCGGCAGCCTCCCCAGCGGGCACCGGACGAATTACCCCTCTCTTGACGTCGTCGTCGAGTTGCCTCTTCACTTCGTTCGCCCAGTGCTTTGGGACGGAGGCTGGTGTGTGGCAGATGTGGGGTCGCGCGCCTTCCTTGAAGTGGATGCGATGTGGAGGGCCCTGCATCACCCGAAGTGGGTATCTGTCAGCATTGAAGGTTGAGGACGAGAACTGCCGTAGTAGCCACTCCTCGAGACGTGCCACGTTTTCCTCGAGAGGCTGAAGAGGCATGGAGGTGGGTCTTGCCGGGATGTCGCTGCTTACGTCGTCACCCACCAGCCCCGTGCCGGCAACCTGTGGTGATGGTTGGGGAAAATCCGCGTGGACGAGGCCCAGTTCCTTGCAGGTGGTAAATGACAGGTACATACGCTCCACAGACTCAATGAAGTATACCTCTTGAACGGTAGAGCGTCCGGCGAGGCTAATGCGGCACAGCGCCGCGCCGAGGCTGGTGAGGGGAATTTTTGCCAGGTCTCGGATGCCAGCCCGACGCTTTAACTGCGCAGGCTTGAGACCTAACGATGCCATCAGGCTGGGACCGACGACACACACCTGTGCCCCCGTGTCAGCTACAGCCGTCACTTTCCGTGTCACCCGGCTCGTCTGTGGCCCCACGACCACCTGCAGGACTGGCTCGGGGCTCAGGGTCGCCGTGCCGAGGGTAACACTGCTCACCAGCTTACCTGCTTCCTGCGTCCTTGATGTCCTGCACATCCTCTTGAAGTGGCCCCACTTGCCACACGCCCCACACTTGCGGGTGTGCGCCGGGCACGACGTCTTGTCTGCGCTGTGCCTCTCACCGCAACTGTAGCACTGCTTGGCCGCCGCGTTGGGCTGGTAGTCGGTGGAAGGGTTGCGATAACCAGGCTTGGCAGGGCGTGTTGGCTGGCGCGAGGCGGCAACTAGAGGCTCCTCCTCAGTGACGTCATCGGCGGTGACGTCAGCTCCCGCCACCGCCCTTTCCCGCATAAATTTTGCTGCGTCGCGTTGGGCCGCTTCAAAGGTGGAGCAATAGCTACGTAGGCTGTCTGCGTCTTTGAAGGAGTCACACCGGCGGAACACTTCCTGTTTTAGGGCGGGGTCGTGCAGGCCCACCATCACTTTCCGCATGAGCATGTACTCCGACAGGTCACTGCGGCAGTCGGGACACTGGAAGCCACAATCCCGGGCCTCTTGGACACACCGGATCATGTACATCCCCACTGACTCACCTGGGGCCTGGCACGTGTTAAAAAAGTCCGACTATCTCACAGCTTGGTTCGATGTCTGTAGCACAATTTTTCCGATGGCGTCCAGCGCTGCCTTGGGGTCCAGAGCCTCCCACTGTTCCGTGTTGAACCTCGCGTCCAGGGCACACTGGAGGTCAGGGACACAGAGCAGCCTTATGTGAAGCACGGCCTCTTCGTCCGGCCATGCAGCTAAACGCAGCCATGTCTCCACCGAGCGGCGCCATGTTCGGAATCCTGCAGCTGTCATTTCCATCCCGCACTTTTCTGGGGTGGCAGCAGCAGGGGATCTGTTGCTGGTTGACCGGCGTGTCATTAGGGACGCCATCTGGCCAAGTAGGCCGGTTAGATCAGGCCCCGTTACCGCGGGGGCAGGACGTCGTGGTGCCCCGAGTCTGGTCCCGCGAGGTGTTGGGAATCCTGGGCGGCGTGGTGTTGCCATTGTAAGCGTAGGTGTGATGGAGCTCCAATCACTGCGCCATGAAGGGTAGAAGGTAAAGGCAAGAGTCCTTGTGCAGCTTTACTGGATAATCTTACAAGAAACACACCTTCACAGTACGGCGGTAGAAATACCACTGCCACTGCATTTGGCGGGAAAGGCACTGACCACCGAGTCTCCTCTCTCAGTTGCCAGATGCCTCTATCCTACATATATATATATATATATATATATATATATATATATATATATATATATATATATATATATATATATGTATATATATATATATATATATATATATATATATATATATATATATATATATGTATATATGTATATATACATATATATATATATATATATATATATATATATATATGTATATATATAAATATATATATATATATATATATATATATATATATATATATATATATATATATATACACACATATATATATATATATATATATATATATATATATATATATATATATATATACATATATATATATATATATATATATATATATATATATATATATATATATATATATATATATATATATATATATCCAACCTAATCTAACATTGCGGGGCTGTAACCAGATATTGGTCTTACCTACTGAGGCGGTGGGTTTACAAAAATCAAAACAAATGTTTTTAATAGTTTCCAGAAGTTGATATATATTGCATGATATTCTGCAATCTTAATTCTATCTGACACGTAAGTATTAACCTCGGGAGAAGATGTTACACACATTTATTAGACTCCATGGTGGTTCCAACACTGATGCCTTATCCCCCCCATGGGATCTACCTTGCCGTTGTGGGGTGGCTTTGCTTGTCCCTCAGGGACAACAAGATGATCCCAACCGTAGGCTGGTGTGGGTCACCGGTGCCGCCCGCCAGGGGGATCGCCTGTTGTGGGCCGTCCTGTGTTGGCTGGAGGGTGCCTGGACCGGTAGGCATCGAGGCCGGGGTCTTTGCTCGCCGCTGCGGGGCAAACTTTCGGTGCCACAAGGGCTACCTTTTAAACCGGGTAGTCCTGTGGGAGACGAGGTACCCCGTCCCCGACGGCAGCGCTCGGGCCCTTTTGGCGATCCGGTAGGCGGTTTACCCGTGACCCCCGATGTCATTCTTACAAATTTATATCAGTTTATGGATCAAAAAATTTCACTTTGCCCCCCTCGAGTGGTACCCGACCAGTCCCTCGAGGCCTCTGCTGCTGGTCGCCCTTTCTCTGACGCCTCTGCCTGCCCAATGGACCTGGTCTCGACTTCTCTGCCAGTTCCTCAGACCTCTACTACTATATCACCTTCTACTCCACCTACTCTCCCTTGTACTCTTGCCCCCTCCACAGCTTCTCATGCTACTCCATCCTATGCCCCACCTCCCGCGTCTTCTCTCCCTCCTGCTACCACCATCCCGCCTCCCCCAAGGTTCGGTCCTCATTGTTCCTCATCCTTCTCTACCACTACCACGGCCTCTATTCGCACCCCTGTAGTCTCCTCATCTCATCTGCCCCCTGTTCCTCCTTCTACCGTCCCTATTTCCAGCGCCCCTTCTACTGCCCCTCTTCCCTCCCCTGTGTCTACCGCTGTCCCGACTCTCTCTTCCTCTCCTACCACTTCTCCAGCCTCCCTCCCCGTCACATCTACATCATCCTCTATTACTACCTTAGCTCCTTATGTCCCCTCTTCCTCTACGAAGACGACGGCACAACCCCGGACAAGTTCCTCTCGTGGAGCGCCTCGTCCCTCTGCCTATGACCTCTTCTTTGCCCCTGCCCGCTGGGATCGCTTCTTTACTATCCCTCCCTCCGCTCCCTTCGCTGAGAATACCCTCCACTTTCAACGCTGCTTACAGGAACAAGTGGGCAAGGTCCACTTCCAGACCCGACCTGACCGTTCTCGTCTGGTACGTGTGGAGTCTGAGACTCATTCTCAGGCCATGGCCAACTTGTTGGCCCCATCTGGTGATCCCTTCTGTGCGACCCCTGACGACCGTCTCAACACATGCACTGGCACTGTCTCCATCTCCCCTCAAGACTGCCCTATTGATGACAAGGTCTGGTCAGACTGTCATACTGACCTTCTCGACCTACTCAGCGAGTATGATGCTGTCAACGTCCGCTGCTACTACACCTTGTCTCCCCGAGGTCGCCATAAAAATCCCACCAATGTTGCTTGGATCTCCTTTAAGCGCCACGAACTTCCTACCCATGTTTACGTTGGGGGCATCATGCTTCCCGTTCGGTCTTATGTTCCTCCACCTCGCCAGTGCCGAAATTGTTGGCGCTTTAGACACCCGGAAAAAACACTGCCGCTCTGCTCTCCGCTGCCCTTTGTGTGGCCTTATCCACACCTCGTGATCAATGCCCTGCTACTACCCGGCGCTGCTGCAATTGTGGTGGCCCTCATAATGCTCTCTACCGCGGCTGCCCAGCTTATAAGTTTGAGGCTGAGGTCGCTGGTATTCGCTTCCGTGGCGGTCTCACATTACGTGAGGCACGTCAGGAAGCTTGTCGCCTAGGCTTCACCACCTCTCCTCGCCATGTCGCTGCCTCTGCCTCTCACTCTCCAGCCACGTCCTCTTCTTCCCGCCCCGATCCTCGGCCCCCCTCCCCTATCCCTCCTTCCACCTGTCGTGAGTCGACACACAAAGTTGTGTTGTACAGTGGATAAACAGAGATAAACAGAGAGGGTCAGAGGGTGCCAGGGCGACCCCTTAGCCATAAACCAGATGTTGGGCACGGAGGGGAGAAAGAGAAAGTTTCAAGTGTCTTTGACGAACGGTGAGGAAAGACACAAGGGAAAAGTCGGTTGAGTGCCAGCCGTTGTAGAACTAAACTTTATGGAATCGAAAGAGACAGAACTTTATGAAAATTATTTAAGAGACATAGCCTTACATTTTGAAAGTTAGGAACTCACAGTCGCTGTGACTGGAGAAAATAGGTAACTGCCAAGATTTTGAAAATCAGAGAGACTGCATTAGAGGCAGATAGACTCTGGCTCACCCCTGAAAAGGTTCACCCAACTCAGCTCCCAATGGGGCTGGGATATTGAGGTAAGTGGAAGCTCTCTTCTAATGCAGTCTTAAAAGCAGCCGTAGGATGTTAGTGTTAGGATTTGATTTTATGTAGGATTTGTACTTTATTATGTGTTGCTCCGTGATTATTTTAAAATGTATTGCTCCGTGTTTACTTTAAAATGTATTGCTCCGTGATTATTTTTATTATGTGTGGCTCCATGATTATGAATATTTTTATAAGCTCCTAGAAGAATTACTTATGTGCTTGATTATGTATGTGTCAAAGTAAGAAGGAAGGATGATGTTACTATACAACAGAAGGAGCAAGGAAAGAAATTAGAAGACTTACTTGTGCTTGATTATGTATGTGTCAAAGCAAGAAGATAGGATGATGTTATTATATGACAGAAGGAGCACGGAAAGAAATTAGAAGAGCTACTTATATGCTTCATTATGTATGTGTCAAAGTAAGAAGGAAGGATGATGTTACTATACAACAGAAGGAGCAAGGAAAGAAATTAGAAGAATTACTTGTGCTTGATTATGTATGTGTCAAAGCAAGAAGATAGGATGATGTTATTATATGACAAAAGGTGCAAGGGAAGAATATTTGTTAATTAAAATTATAGAAAACGGAAAGATTTTTAATGACAATCATTTTAGAAGTTAGTGTTCTGTAACCCCGTGACCAAAGTATAAGTTGATTAACAGAACACGAAAACGTTGCAATAACGAGCAACGAAATTGGTGGCAGCGGTGGGATTTATTGCAACATTGATGATATTGGAACATTGAATATATTGTAACATTAATTATATTGCAGCATTGCATATAGTGCAACATTGATTATATTGTAAAATTGCAACAGTGAAGAAATTGCAACATTGCAGAAATTGTAACATTGCAGGGATTGCAACATTGCAGACGTTGTAACATTGCATAAATTGCAACATTGCAGAAATTGCAACATTGTATAAATTGTTAGATTGATTTTGCAACATTGTATTAATTGTTAGATGGATTAATAGATTGCAAGCAATCGTGAAATGAAGACAAAAAGAAAAAAATTTTCTTTGCAATTTTAACCTAGTTTGAAATTGTATGATTCTTTGTGACTTATATGAGACGCATTAATCCTGGATTGTTAAAACCAAGCAGTTTTGAAAAAAAAAGAAAAAAAAAATATTGAGGTTCAGAGAATAAAACCACATTAGCTTTTGATCTTGTGTTGCAAGAAAACCTTAGAGAAATGGCTGAAACACAATCATTTGGCAGCACCAGCACCTATTTTAGTAAGAATGATATTGTAGAGGCAATTACAGATAATAAAAGGAAGAATTTTAATAAGATTATCGGATTACCGTATTTTGTGGAGGCAGTGAACCAAGCCTTATGCACGAGTTGTCATCTGTTACTCGTTGACCGAAAAAGACATTAACTGAACTCTACATCAGAATTGAAGGCATTGTTGAGCAGTTAGAATCACTTAAGCCTACAGGCAAGGATGTTTATAGTGATATGTTTGTTTCCATTATCATTAATGCATTACCTAAAGACTTTTCATACATTTTAACAGAAGTTGATATGAAAATTCCTTTAACTGTCTATAAAAAGGCATTAAAGTATGTAGCCTCACACCCAAACCTACAGCTTATGGATGTTGCAGTAAGGAAAGAAATGAGTAAGGGTATTCCAGTAAACTCCATCACCCCTCTGGAAGCCCCGGTTTATCAGACCCTGACAGGGAAGAATGAGACTTATTGTCAGAGATGTGAGATAATCAGTCACGACACACAATACTGTCGAGCCTCAGATGTCATTGATTTGGTCATAATTTTAGGTGCCGATTCATCTATGGTAGTTATAGGAGCGGTGAATGAAAAATCAGGCCACGTATTTATTTAAGAGAAACTAGGAGATAAAATTGGTAAGGAGCAATTAGCATTAATTAATACTAGAGCAGGAGTCTCTATAATAGGAGCTGAATTAGCGAGAGCATTAGGAGAAATTAAAATAATTGAAGATTTAACCACAATCCGTAACGCAAGTGGAAATGTTATGAACACTGCAGGAAAAACAAGATTAACACTAGAAATAGGAGGAAGAAATTATATTTATGAATTAATTATTAATGAAGAAAGAGAATTAACTTCACAATTGATATTAGGCTGGCATTTTATGAAAAGGTACAATGTGAAGTTTCAGACTAACCCACTGAAGCTCTATATTGAAAGAAATAAGTAAATACAGTTGAAATACCATTAGAACATGCACTGCATATACCGAAAGAAAATAAAACGCCACGAAAAGAGATTATAGAGAATAGTAAATGCAAGTGTTTAGTAGCAGATGCAACAGTATTAGAAGGAGAAAATATAAGTTTTATAGAACTGGAAACCAGTTTAGTGGATTATTATACAACTATTTTTGAGAAAATATAAGTTTTACTGTACTAGAGACCTGTCTAGTGGATTATGATATAGCTATTTTGAGCCAGTAGTAGGAAATGTTGGATCTCACACATTATGTCCGGGGATAGTGAAACTAGAATCTGACAGAAAAAATAGGAAGTCTAGATTCGTTGTACAATATATGAATGTGACGAATGAAAATATTGAGTTAGAACCAAGGAGAACCTTAGGATTTGTTCAGCCATGTAATAAAGAGAAATTGCTAGTTGATCAGTGTGATAATGTGAATACCATAACTGAGAAAAATAAGGAGGAACAACAGAATTGTCTTTTTCAGACAATAGATGACATGTTTCCTGTAAAAAGTAATGGAAATAAGATCCTAAAGTGACTTATTATGAAATATCCATCAGTTCTTGCAAACGATGATGATTCTCCAAGTGTAACTCCATTTTATTACCATACTATCAAACTAGAGTCAACCCCTAAACCTAGAAAATCATACCCTGTTCCAGTTTGTTACCATGAAAAGGTAAAAGAACAAATTAAAATAATGGAAAAACATGGAATAATAAGACCTTCAAGATCGTCTTTTCAGTCACCTTTGGTACCAGTAATAAAAAAGGATGGAAAATTAAGGCTTTGTATAGATTTCAGGAATTTAAATACTCATGTAATGAATGATTCATACCCCCTACCTAACATAAATAATATTCTTCATAACTTAGGTAAGGGAAAAATATTTTCATGTTTAGATTTAAAGCAAGGTTTTCATCAAATTCCTCTTATAGAAGACAGTAAAGCCTTAACTGCCTTTGTAACACCTGAAGGGTTATACGAACATAATGTCTTGCCAATGGGTTTGAAAGATAGCCCAATGTCGTTCTGTAGAATAATAAATCAAGTATTAATAGGCTTGACAGGCCATATACACATGTATACTTAGATGACATTATAATTCAAGGTATAGATTTGATGGATAATATAGATAATCTTGAAAGGATATTCCTTAGACTCCAGGAATCAAAATTAAAAGTAAATTTAATGAAATGCACTTTCTTTACAAGTGTAAAATATTTAGGACATATCATCTCCGCAGAAGGATTAAAACCTCAGCCAAATATAATAGACGCAGTAAATAAGATGTCCACACTCAAAACAGTAAAAGAATTATAGTCATTCTGGGGATGACTAACTATAGAAAATTCATACAAGGTTATGCTGGGATGGCAGCTCCCTTAAATAAACTTACAGAAGGTCACAGGACGAAAGAAAAAATATATATATAAATACATAGAATGGAATAATGAAGCTAAACAAGCATTTGTTAAACTCAAAAGAGTATTGTCAGAGCAAATAACACTTTTTTTCCTGATTTAAAAAAAAACATTTTTATGTTACCACGGATGCTTCTAATATTGCAATTGATGGTGGTCTACGACAAAGGGATGAATATGATAATCTGAGACCACTTACGTTTTTTGGCAGAAAATTAAATAAGGCTGAGATTAATTATAGTACTTTTGAAAGAAGAAGCACTAGTATTTGTGTATGGTCTGAAAATAAACAGGACATTATATCTAAGATTTCTTATATTGGTTCACACTGATCACCGACCCTTGGTATGGTTATTATATATCTCTAATGCGAACAGTAAAATTGCTAGATGGCAATTATTAGTAGCTGAATATGATATTAAAGTGGATATTATATCCCCGGTAAGGAAAATAAGGTAGCTGACTGTTAAGGCATCACAAGGATAGCCTAGAAGCTAATTGATATTAAGGAGTTATTGGAAAATGAAAATATATGTGTAGTAACAGAAGAAAAAGCAGATATGTATCTAGAATGGAATCTAGAATAATTATTGTGAGATTACGAGATGAAGATGAGTATTATGAATTATTGAAACAATTATTATGAGATTACGAGATGAAAATGAGTATTATGGATTATTGAGACAATTATTATGAGATTACAAGATAAAGATGAGTATTATGGATAATTGAAACAATTATTAAAGGAAGGTTACGATGTCGACACAATTAAGAAAGAGTTAAGTAAGCACAAAAAGGAAGTTAGAAAATTGAATTTAGAAGAAATGATTGTGGATAATAATATTTTATATAGATCGAGTAAAAATAATTATGGTGAAATTACTAGACAGATTGTAATGCCTAATTCTTATAAACATCAAGCTTTGAAACTGGCACATTCTATGCTAACTGCAGGGCATGGGGGTGTGCAAGTTACATTAGCAAGATGTCAAAAGTTTTCATACTGGTACGGTATGAAAAAGGATGTTGAGAATTATTGCAAAGCATGTCTATATAATCGCTTTAAGCGACCTGGGGGACGCTCCAGCACCACTGAAAAGTTATCCGGATATACTAATGCCTTTTGAATGTGTACACATGAATTTATTTGGGCCCATAGTAAATTCATAAAAAAAATATATAAATATTGTTTAATATTGATTGATGTGCTTACAAGATATTTGATTGCTGAACCGATTAAAACGGACAGTTGTGGAAGTAGCTCAAGTATTTTTTGAGTCAGTGGTATGTAAGCAAGGAATACCTAAGACCTTGGTTACAGACCAAAGTAAAGAATTTGTTAATGAAAAATGAAAAGGAGTAGCTAAGTTGTTGCAAATGAAACATAACAACCACTCCATACCATCCACAAACAAATGGCGTAATAGAGAGATGGTACTGTATTGAAGATATTACGAACTTTAGTGCAGGATAATGTTAGTATTTGGGAAACAATGTTCCCTATAGCTATTTTTACCTATAACACGGCATTTCATAGAAGCCTCCGAGACAGTCCATTTTTCTTAATGTATCTTAGGGACCCTTGTTTCCCTTTTGAAATTATGAAAGAAGAGAAAACATGGTATAATATTGATGATTATAGACAGGAAATGGCAAATAAAGCTAATAGAGTTTATGCAAGAAGCAAACTATATATAGAGGAAGCTTAAGAATGTTACAAAGAAAAAATATGAGAGCAAAGACAATAATATTTGAAATAGGAGACAGAATATATGTAGGACAAGTGCCAAGAAAATGGTTACCGTCTTAACTACAACCAGCCTACAATGGTCTATTCAGAGTGTTAGAAGAAGTGAGTGATGTATTAATAAAAGGAAGAAATATTAGATCCGGCGATATAAAGACATTACATACAGATAGAGTACGTGTTATACATGAAGATAATATTACACCACATTTAAATCTTAATGTGAAGAGAGTAAAGCCAGTACATGGCAATGGAGAAACAGAGACAAGAATAAGCCTTCAACCCGTAGATCTATTTCCGTTTTTTCTAAGGATACAGATGATAATTCAGTGGATAATGCAGTAAATAATTCAACGGAGAGTGCATTAGAAAATTCAATTGAGGAGGATAAAGAACCTATAGAATATACATAAAAATGTATATTAGTAATTTATTATTATATTTCTTTTAAAATAAGTATTGATGATATCACTGAAACCATTGAAAGAGCTTAAACCCTTACAATCAATATTACTCGCAATTTTGATAGTGTAAAAGATAATGATTTTACAAGTGATTTAATTATGCGAAGTGATTTAATTATGTGATATGTGTTTGGATTTGATTCGAAGTTTAAGCAGTTACATTTTGCTGTGAATGATTACTTGATCCATATTTTAGGTTATAACTTAAATGATTCCAAGAGAAATAGACATACAAGAGGTGTTGTATATATTATTGGATCCATTGCAAATGCTCACTTTGGTACAGCAACACAAGACCAAATAAATCACATTAACGAGAAATTGCAATCTCTTAATCAATTTACGGAAGAAGAAAGAAGAGTCCGCAATGTACACTCTCTTATTTGAATGTTACTCTAGGTGATTTAACGAAATGTACACCAAGCATTAGATAAGCTGGAAACGACTACGAGTATGACTGAAAAATATTTAATAAATTAAATAATACAACAACTGAATCAAATCAAGAAGTACTTATATTAGAAACTTTTCTACATGTACAATTAGCTATGTGTTATCTCTGAGGATCATATAAATTTAAGAATTGGGTTACAGACCATGTTGGAAAACCATGTTTCTCTTCACATTGTAACTATCATTATGTTAATGAAATTATTGGATGATATTTCTGTTAAGACCATTGGTTTATTGTTCCCTCCTGAACCAGAATTTTTAGGTTTACATAGAGCTGCTATTCGTATTGTATATAAGACTGCATTAGATGGATTGAGTTTCTACTTACTTATTCCCCTCAGAGGTGTTCCCATTGACACTTTTGATATCTTAAAATGGATTATTTACCATATCCTATTCCACATACTGATGCTTTATTGTTACATTATATATCAAAGCATTATTTGGTTATTAGTGAGTCAAGAACTCATAATTTTTTGATGGATGATTTTAATGCATGTAGGAAATATGATGATTTATTGATTTGTCCACCAATGGGACCAGTTATAACAAAAATACTGATTTTTGTGAATTAGCATTGTTTCTTGAAAAACAATTTGTCTCTAACTGTGTAAAACACAAATTGTTTAGGAGTTTCCATCTATTTTTATCATATATTTGCAAGGATGGATTTATGCAACCAGTAGATAGCAAGCCATACCCTTTCTCTCTGCCTCTTCCCTTCACAACATGGGAACATGGATTTCTCATGAATGTTACTAATGTCACCCTACCCAGCTGTAATAGATTGGATCTTATACCCCTAAACGACTACATTGACCAGCTGCAGCCAATATTGAAGCAACAGGACGCGCCGCGGGACTCCCGGAGTGGACGAGAATGGGTATCACGGTGTTGGTCACCCTACTCCTCATCTTACTAGCTGTTGGACTGAAATGGGCGCGTGATTGCTGGCACGCTTCTCGGTTATCCAAGCAACCGGAAGACACCCAAGAGTCTCATGAATTGATGGCGAATCCTGCACCGTCAACTTAAGCGGTGTGTCCACATCATTATTATGGTGCACGAGGATGTGCATTTTAAAGGTGGGGGTATGTCGTGAGTCGACACACAAAGTTGTGTTGTACAGTGGATAAACAGAGATAAACAGAGAGGGTCAGAGGGTGCCAGGGGGACCCCTTAGCCATAAACCAGATGTTGGGCACGGAGGGGAGAAAGAGAAAGTTTCAAGTGTCTTTGACGAACGGTGAGGAAAGGCACAAGGGAAAAGTCGGTTGAATGCCAGCCGTTGTAGAACTAAACTTTATGGAATCGAAAGAGACAGAACTTTATGAAAATTATTTAAGAGACATAGCCTTACATTTTGAAAGTTAGGAACTCACAGTCGCTGTGACTGGAGAAAATAGGTAACTGCCAAGATTTTGAAAATCAGAGAGACTGCATTAGAGGCAGATAGACTCTGGCTCACCCCTGAGGAGTTTCACCCAACTCAGCTCCCAATGGGGCTGGGATATTGGGGTAAGTGGAAGCTCTCTTCTAATGCAGTCTTAAAAGCAGCCGTAGGATGTTAGTGTTAGGATTTGATTTTATGTAGGATTTGTACTTTATTATGTGTTGCTCCGTGATTACTTTAAAATGTATTGCTCCGTGTTTGCTTTAAAATGTATTGCTCCGTGATTATTTTTATTATGTGTGGCTCCATGATTATGAATATTTTTATAAGCTCCTAGAAGAATTACTTATGTGCTTGATTATGTATGTGTCAAAGTAAGAAGGAAGGATGATGTTACTATACAACAGAAGGAGCAAGGAAAGAAATTAGAAGACTTACTTGTGCTTGATTATGTATGTGTCAAAGCAAGAAAATAGGATGCTGTTATTATATGACAGAAGGAGCAAGGAAAGAAATTAGAAGAGCTACTTATGTGCTTCATTATGTATGTGTCAAAGTAAGAAGGAAGGATGATGTTACTATACAACAGAAGGAGCAAGGAAAGAAATTAGAAGAATTACTTGTGCTTGATTATGTATGTGTCAAAGCAAGAAGATAGGATGATGTTATTATATGACAAAAGGTGCAAGGGAAGAATATTTGTTAATTAAAATTATAGAAAACGGAAAGATTTTTAATGACAATCATTTTAGAAGTTAGTGTTCTGTAACCCCGTGACCAAAGTATAAGTTGATTAACAGAACACGAAAACGTTGCAATAACGAGCAACGAAATTGGTGGCAGCGGTGGGATTTATTGCAACATTGATGATATTGGAACATTGAATATATTGTAACATTAATTATATTGCAGCATTGCATATAGTGCAACATTGATTATATTGTAAAATTGCAACAGTGAAGAAATTGAAACATTGCAGAAATTGTAACATTGCAGGGATTGCAACATTGCAGACGTTGTAACATTGCATAAATTGCAACATTGCAGAAATTGCAACATTGTATAAATTGTTAGATTGATTTTGCAACATTGTATTAATTGTTAGATGGATTAATAGATTGCAAGCAATCGTGAAATGAAGACAAAAAGAAAAAAATTTTCTTTGCAATTTTAACCTAGTTTGAAATTGTATGATTCTTTGTGACTTATATGAGACGCATTAATCCTGGATTGTTAAAACCAAGCAGTTTTGAAAAAAAAAGAAAAAAAAAATATTGAGGTTCAGAGAATAAAACCACATTAGCTTTTGATCTTGTGTTGCAAGAAAACCTTAGAGAAATGGCTGAAACACAATCATTTGGCAGCACCAGCACCTATTTTAGTAAGAATGATATTGTAGAGGCAATTACAGATAATAAAAGGAAGAATTTTAATAAGATTATCGGATTACCGTATTTTGTGGAGGCAGTGAACCAAGCCTTATGCACGAGTTGTCATCTGTTACTCGTTGACCGAAAAAGACATTAACTGAACTCTACATCAGAATTGAAGGCATTGTTGAGCAGTTAGAATCACTTAAGCCTACAGGCAAGGATGTTTATAGTGATATGTTTGTTTCCATTATCATTAATGCATTACCTAAAGACTTTTCATACATTTTAACAGAAGTTGATATGAAAATTCCTTTAACTGTCTATAAAAAGGCATTAAAGTATGTAGCCTCACACCCAAACCTACAGCTTATGGATGTTGCAGTAAGGAAAGAAATGAGTAAGGGTATTCCAGTAAACTCCATCACCCCTCTGGAAGCCCCGGTTTATCAGACCCTGACAGGGAAGAATGAGACTTATTGTCAGAGATGTGAGATAATCAGTCACGACACACAATACTGTCGAGCCTCAGATGTCATTGATTTGGTCATAATTTTAGGTGCCGATTCATCTATGGTAGTTATAGGAGCGGTGAATGAAAAATCAGGCCACGTATTTATTTAAGAGAAACTAGGAGATAAAATTGGTAAGGAGCAATTAGCATTAATTAATACTAGAGCAGGAGTCTCTATAATAGGAGCTGAATTAGCGAGAGCATTAGGAGAAATTAAAATAATTGAAGATTTAACCACAATCCGTAACGCAAGTGGAAATGTTATGAACACTGCAGGAAAAACAAGATTAACACTAGAAATAGGAGGAAGAAATTATATTTATGAATTAATTATTAATGAAGAAAGAGAATTAACTTCACAATTGATATTAGGCTGGCATTTTATGAAAAGGTACAATGTGAAGTTTCAGACTAACCCACTGAAGCTCTATATTGAAAGAAATAAGTAAATACAGTTGAAATACCATTAGAACATGCACTGCATATACCGAAAGAAAATAAAACGCCACGAAAAGAGATTATAGAGAATAGTAAATGCAAGTGTTTAGTAGCAGATGCAACAGTATTAGAAGGAGAAAATATAAGTTTTATAGAACTGGAAACCAGTTTAGTGGATTATTATACAACTATTTTTGAGAAAATATAAGTTTTACTGTACTAGAGACCTGTCTAGTGGATTATGATATAGCTATTTTGAGCCAGTAGTAGGAAATGTTGGATCTCACACATTATGTCCGGGGATAGTGAAACTAGAATCTGACAGAAAAAATAGGAAGTCTAGATTCGTTGTACAATATATGAATGTGACGAATGAAAATATTGAGTTAGAACCAAGGAGAACCTTAGGATTTGTTCAGCCATGTAATAAAGAGAAATTGCTAGTTGATCAGTGTGATAATGTGAATACCATAACTGAGAAAAATAAGGAGGAACAACAGAATTGTCTTTTTCAGACAATAGATGACATGTTTCCTGTAAAAAGTAATGGAAATAAGATCCTAAAGTGACTTATTATGAAATATCCATCAGTCCTTGCAAACGATGATGATTCTCCAAGTGTAACTCCATTTTATTACCATACTATCAAACTAGAGTCAACCCCTAAACCTAGAAAATCATACCCTGTTCCAGTTTGTTACCATGAAAAGGTAAAAGAACAAATTAAAATAATGGAAAAACATGGAATAATAAGACCTTCAAGATCGTCTTTTCAGTCACCTTTGGTACCAGTAATAAAAAAGGATGGAAAATTAAGGCTTTGTATAGATTTCAGGAATTTAAATACTCATGTAATGAATGATTCATACCCCCTACCTAACATAAATAATATTCTTCATAACTTAGGTAAGGGAAAAATATTTTCATGTTTAGATTTAAAGCAAGGTTTTCATCAAATTCCTCTTATAGAAGACAGTAAAGCCTTAACTGCCTTTGTAACACCTGAAGGGTTATACGAACATAATGTCTTGCCAATGGGTTTGAAAGATAGCCCAATGTCGTTCTGTAGAATAATAAATCAAGTATTAATAGGCTTGACAGGCCATATACACATGTATACTTAGATGACATTATAATTCAAGGTATAGATTTGATGGATAATATAGATAATCTTGAAAGGATATTCCTTAGACTCCAGGAATCAAAATTAAAAGTAAATTTAATGAAATGCACTTTCTTTACAAGTGTAAAATATTTAGGACATATCATCTCCGCAGAAGGATTAAAACCTCAGCCAAATATAATAGACGCAGTAAATAAGATGTCCACACTCAAAACAGTAAAAGAATTATAGTCATTCTGGGGATGACTAACTATAGAAAATTCATACAAGGTTATGCTGGGATGGCAGCTCCCTTAAATAAACTTACAGAAGGTCACAGGACGAAAGAAAAAATATATATATAAATACATAGAATGGAATAATGAAGCTAAACAAGCATTTGTTAAACTCAAAAGAGTATTGTCAGAGCAAATAACACTTTTTTTCCTGATTTAAAAAAAAACATTTTTATGTTACCACGGATGCTTCTAATATTGCAATTGATGGTGGTCTACGACAAAGGGATGAATATGATAATCTGAGACCACTTACGTTTTTTGGCAGAAAATTAAATAAGGCTGAGATTAATTATAGTACTTTTGAAAGAAGAAGCACTAGTATTTGTGTATGGTCTGAAAATAAACAGGACATTATATCTAAGATTTCTTATATTGGTTCACACTGATCACCGACCCTTGGTATGGTTATTATATATCTCTAATGCGAACAGTAAAATTGCTAGATGGCAATTATTAGTAGCTGAATATGATATTAAAGTGGATATTATATCCCCGGTAAGGAAAATAAGGTAGCTGACTGTTAAGGCATCACAAGGATAGCCTAGAAGCTAATTGATATTAAGGAGTTATTGGAAAATGAAAATATATGTGTAGTAACAGAAGAAAAAGCAGATATGTATCTAGAATGGAATCTAGAATAATTATTGTGAGATTACGAGATGAAGATGAGTATTATGAATTATTGAAACAATTATTATGAGATTACGAGATGAAAATGAGTATTATGGATTATTGAGACAATTATTATGAGATTACAAGATAAAGATGAGTATTATGGATAATTGAAACAATTATTAAAGGAAGGTTACGATGTCGACACAATTAAGAAAGAGTTAAGTAAGCACAAAAAGGAAGTTAGAAAATTGAATTTAGAAGAAATGATTGTGGATAATAATATTTTATATAGATCGAGTAAAAATAATTATGGTGAAATTACTAGACAGATTGTAATGCCTAATTCTTATAAACATCAAGCTTTGAAACTGGCACATTCTATGCTAACTGCAGGGCATGGGGGTGTGCAAGTTACATTAGCAAGATGTCAAAAGTTTTCATACTGGTATGAAAAAGGATGTTGAGAATTATTGCAAAGCATGTCTATATAATCGCTTTAAGCGACCTGGGGGACGCTCCAGCACCACTGAAAAGTTATCCGGATATACTAATGCCTTTTGAATGTGTACACATGAATTTATTTGGGCCCATAGTAAATTCATAAAAAAAATATATAAATATTGTTTAATATTGATTGATGTGCTTACAAGATATTTGATTGCTGAACCGATTAAAACGGACAGTTGTGGAAGTAGCTCAAGTATTTTTTGAGTCAGTGGTATGTAAGCAAGGAATACCTAAGACCTTGGTTACAGACCAAAGTAAAGAATTTGTTAATGAAAAATGAAAAGGAGTAGCTAAGTTGTTGCAAATGAAACATAACAACCACTCCATACCATCCACAAACAAATGGCGTAATAGAGAGATGGTACTGTATTGAAGATATTACGAACTTTAGTGCAGGATAATGTTAGTATTTGGGAAACAATGTTCCCTATAGCTATTTTTACCTATAACACGGCATTTCATAGAAGCCTCCGAGACAGTCCATTTTTCTTAATGTATCTTAGGGACCCTTGTTTCCCTTTTGAAATTATGAAAGAAGAGAAAACATGGTATAATATTGATGATTATAGACAGGAAATGGCAAATAAAGCTAATAGAGTTTATGCAAGAAGCAAACTATATATAGAGGAAGCTTAAGAATGTTACAAAGAAAAAATATGAGAGCAAAGACAATAATATTTGAAATAGGAGACAGAATATATGTAGGACAAGTGCCAAGAAAATGGTTACCGTCTTAACTACAACCAGCCTACAATGGTCTATTCAGAGTGTTAGAAGAAGTGAGTGATGTATTAATAAAAGGAAGAAATATTAGATCCGGCGATATAAAGACATTACATACAGATAGAGTACGTGTTATACATGAAGATAATATTACACCACATTTAAATCTTAATGTGAAGAGAGTAAAGCCAGTACATGGCAATGGAGAAACAGAGACAAGAATAAGCCTTCAACCCGTAGATCTATTTCCGTTTTTTCTAAGGATACAGATGATAATTCAGTGGATAATGCAGTAAATAATTCAACGGAGAGTGCATTAGAAAATTCAATTGAGGAGGATAAAGAACCTATAGAATATACATAAAAATGTATATTAGTAATTTATTATTATATTTCTTTTAAAATAAGTATTGATGATATCACTGAAACCATTGAAAGAGCTTAAACCCTTACAATCAATATTACTCGCAATTTTGATAGTGTAAAAGATAATGATTTTACAAGTGATTTAATTATGCGAAGTGATTTAATTATGTGATATGTGTTTGGATTTGATTCGAAGTTTAAGCAGTTACATTTTGCTGTGAATGATTACTTGATCCATATTTTAGGTTATAACTTAAATGATTCCAAGAGAAATAGACATACAAGAGGTGTTGTATATATTATTGGATCCATTGCAAATGCTCACTTTGGTACAGCAACACAAGACCAAATAAATCACATTAACGAGAAATTGCAATCTCTTAATCAATTTACGGAAGAAGAAAGAAGAGTCCGCAATGTACACTCTCTTATTTGAATGTTACTCTAGGTGATTTAACGAAATGTACACCAAGCATTAGATAAGCTGGAAACGACTACGAGTATGACTGAAAAATATTTAATAAATTAAATAATACAACAACTGAATCAAATCAAGAAGTACTTATATTAGAAACTTTTCTACATGTACAATTAGCTATGTGTTATCTCTGAGGATCATATAAATTTAAGAATTGGGTTACAGACCATGTTGGAAAACCATGTTTCTCTTCACATTGTAACTATCATTATGTTAATGAAATTATTGGATGATATTTCTGTTAAGACCATTGGTTTATTGTTCCCTCCTGAACCAGAATTTTTAGGTTTACATAGAGCTGCTATTCGTATTGTATATAAGACTGCATTAGATGGATTGAGTTTCTACTTACTTATTCCCCTCAGAGGTGTTCCCATTGACACTTTTGATATCTTAAAATGGATTATTTACCATATCCTATTCCACATACTGATGCTTTATTGTTACATTATATATCAAAGCATTATTTGGTTATTAGTGAGTCAAGAACTCATAATTTTTTGATGGATGATTTTAATGCATGTAGGAAATATGATGATTTATTGATTTGTCCACCAATGGGACCAGTTATAACAAAAATACTGATTTTTGTGAATTAGCATTGTTTCTTGAAAAACAATTTGTCTCTAACTGTGTAAAACACAAATTGTTTAGGAGTTTCCATCTATTTTTATCATATATTTGCAAGGATGGATTTATGCAACCAGTAGATAGCAAGCCATACCCTTTCTCTCTGCCTCTTCCCTTCACAACATGGGAACATGGATTTCTCATGAATGTTACTAATGTCACCCTACCCAGCTGTAATAGATTGGATCTTATACCCCTAAACGACTACATTGACCAGCTGCAGCCAATATTGAAGCAACAGGACGCGCCGCGGGACTCCCGGAGTGGACGAGAATGGGTATCACGGTGTTGGTCACCCTACTCCTCATCTTACTAGCTGTTGGACTGAAATGGGCGCGTGATTGCTGGCACGCTTCTCGGTTATCCAAGCAACCGGAAGACACCCAAGAGTCTCATGAATTGATGGCGAATCCTGCACCGTCAACTTAAGCGGTGTGTCCACATCATTATTATGGTGCACGAGGATGTGCATTTTAAAGGTGGGGGTATGTCGTGAGTCGACACACAAAGTTGTGTTGTACAGTGGATAAACAGAGATAAACAGAGAGGGTCAGAGGGTGCCAGGGGGACCCCTTAGCCATAAACCAGATGTTGGGCACGGAGGGGAGAAAGAGAAAGTTTCAAGTGTCTTTGACGAACGGTGAGGAAAGGCACAAGGGAAAAGTCGGTTGAATGCCAGCCGTTGTAGAACTAAACTTTATGGAATCGAAAGAGACAGAACTTTATGAAAATTATTTAAGAGACATAGCCTTACATTTTGAAAGTTAGGAACTCACAGTCGCTGTGACTGGAGAAAATAGGTAACTGCCAAGATTTTGAAAATCAGAGAGACTGCATTAGAGGCAGATAGACTCTGGCTCACCCCTGAGGAGTTTCACCCAACTCAGCTCCCAATGGGGCTGGGATATTGGGGTAAGTGGAAGCTCTCTTCTAATGCAGTCTTAAAAGCAGCCGTAGGATGTTAGTGTTAGGATTTGATTTTATGTAGGATTTGTACTTTATTATGTGTTGCTCCGTGATTACTTTAAAATGTATTGCTCCGTGTTTGCTTTAAAATGTATTGCTCCGTGATTATTTTTATTATGTGTGGCTCCATGATTATGAATATTTTTATAAGCTCCTAGAAGAATTACTTATGTGCTTGATTATGTATGTGTCAAAGTAAGAAGGAAGGATGATGTTACTATACAACAGAAGGAGCAAGGAAAGAAATTAGAAGACTTACTTGTGCTTGATTATGTATGTGTCAAAGCAAGAAAATAGGATGCTGTTATTATATGACAGAAGGAGCAAGGAAAGAAATTAGAAGAGCTACTTATGTGCTTCATTATGTATGTGTCAAAGTAAGAAGGAAGGATGATGTTACTATACAACAGAAGGAGCAAGGAAAGAAATTAGAAGAATTACTTGTGCTTGATTATGTATGTGTCAAAGCAAGAAGATAGGATGATGTTATTATATGACAAAAGGTGCAAGGGAAGAATATTTGTTAATTAAAATTATAGAAAACGGAAAGATTTTTAATGACAATCATTTTAGAAGTTAGTGTTCTGTAACCCCGTGACCAAAGTATAAGTTGATTAACAGAACACGAAAACGTTGCAATAACGAGCAACGAAATTGGTGGCAGCGGTGGGATTTATTGCAACATTGATGATATTGGAACATTGAATATATTGTAACATTAATTATATTGCAGCATTGCATATAGTGCAACATTGATTATATTGTAAAATTGCAACAGTGAAGAAATTGAAACATTGCAGAAATTGTAACATTGCAGGGATTGCAACATTGCAGACGTTGTAACATTGCATAAATTGCAACATTGCAGAAATTGCAACATTGTATAAATTGTTAGATTGATTTTGCAACATTGTATTAATTGTTAGATGGATTAATAGATTGCAAGCAATCGTGAAATGAAGACAAAAAGAAAAAAATTTTCTTTGCAATTTTAACCTAGTTTGAAATTGTATGATTCTTTGTGACTTATATGAGACGCATTAATCCTGGATTGTTAAAACCAAGCAGTTTTGAAAAAAAAAGAAAAAAAAAATATTGAGGTTCAGAGAATAAAACCACATTAGCTTTTGATCTTGTGTTGCAAGAAAACCTTAGAGAAATGGCTGAAACACAATCATTTGGCAGCACCAGCACCTATTTTAGTAAGAATGATATTGTAGAGGCAATTACAGATAATAAAAGGAAGAATTTTAATAAGATTATCGGATTACCGTATTTTGTGGAGGCAGTGAACCAAGCCTTATGCACGAGTTGTCATCTGTTACTCGTTGACCGAAAAAGACATTAACTGAACTCTACATCAGAATTGAAGGCATTGTTGAGCAGTTAGAATCACTTAAGCCTACAGGCAAGGATGTTTATAGTGATATGTTTGTTTCCATTATCATTAATGCATTACCTAAAGACTTTTCATACATTTTAACAGAAGTTGATATGAAAATTCCTTTAACTGTCTATAAAAAGGCATTAAAGTATGTAGCCTCACACCCAAACCTACAGCTTATGGATGTTGCAGTAAGGAAAGAAATGAGTAAGGGTATTCCAGTAAACTCCATCACCCCTCTGGAAGCCCCGGTTTATCAGACCCTGACAGGGAAGAATGAGACTTATTGTCAGAGATGTGAGATAATCAGTCACGACACACAATACTGTCGAGCCTCAGATGTCATTGATTTGGTCATAATTTTAGGTGCCGATTCATCTATGGTAGTTATAGGAGCGGTGAATGAAAAATCAGGCCACGTATTTATTTAAGAGAAACTAGGAGATAAAATTGGTAAGGAGCAATTAGCATTAATTAATACTAGAGCAGGAGTCTCTATAATAGGAGCTGAATTAGCGAGAGCATTAGGAGAAATTAAAATAATTGAAGATTTAACCACAATCCGTAACGCAAGTGGAAATGTTATGAACACTGCAGGAAAAACAAGATTAACACTAGAAATAGGAGGAAGAAATTATATTTATGAATTAATTATTAATGAAGAAAGAGAATTAACTTCACAATTGATATTAGGCTGGCATTTTATGAAAAGGTACAATGTGAAGTTTCAGACTAACCCACTGAAGCTCTATATTGAAAGAAATAAGTAAATACAGTTGAAATACCATTAGAACATGCACTGCATATACCGAAAGAAAATAAAACGCCACGAAAAGAGATTATAGAGAATAGTAAATGCAAGTGTTTAGTAGCAGATGCAACAGTATTAGAAGGAGAAAATATAAGTTTTATAGAACTGGAAACCAGTTTAGTGGATTATTATACAACTATTTTTGAGAAAATATAAGTTTTACTGTACTAGAGACCTGTCTAGTGGATTATGATATAGCTATTTTGAGCCAGTAGTAGGAAATGTTGGATCTCACACATTATGTCCGGGGATAGTGAAACTAGAATCTGACAGAAAAAATAGGAAGTCTAGATTCGTTGTACAATATATGAATGTGACGAATGAAAATATTGAGTTAGAACCAAGGAGAACCTTAGGATTTGTTCAGCCATGTAATAAAGAGAAATTGCTAGTTGATCAGTGTGATAATGTGAATACCATAACTGAGAAAAATAAGGAGGAACAACAGAATTGTCTTTTTCAGACAATAGATGACATGTTTCCTGTAAAAAGTAATGGAAATAAGATCCTAAAGTGACTTATTATGAAATATCCATCAGTCCTTGCAAACGATGATGATTCTCCAAGTGTAACTCCATTTTATTACCATACTATCAAACTAGAGTCAACCCCTAAACCTAGAAAATCATACCCTGTTCCAGTTTGTTACCATGAAAAGGTAAAAGAACAAATTAAAATAATGGAAAAACATGGAATAATAAGACCTTCAAGATCGTCTTTTCAGTCACCTTTGGTACCAGTAATAAAAAAGGATGGAAAATTAAGGCTTTGTATAGATTTCAGGAATTTAAATACTCATGTAATGAATGATTCATACCCCCTACCTAACATAAATAATATTCTTCATAACTTAGGTAAGGGAAAAATATTTTCATGTTTAGATTTAAAGCAAGGTTTTCATCAAATTCCTCTTATAGAAGACAGTAAAGCCTTAACTGCCTTTGTAACACCTGAAGGGTTATACGAACATAATGTCTTGCCAATGGGTTTGAAAGATAGCCCAATGTCGTTCTGTAGAATAATAAATCAAGTATTAATAGGCTTGACAGGCCATATACACATGTATACTTAGATGACATTATAATTCAAGGTATAGATTTGATGGATAATATAGATAATCTTGAAAGGATATTCCTTAGACTCCAGGAATCAAAATTAAAAGTAAATTTAATGAAATGCACTTTCTTTACAAGTGTAAAATATTTAGGACATATCATCTCCGCAGAAGGATTAAAACCTCAGCCAAATATAATAGACGCAGTAAATAAGATGTCCACACTCAAAACAGTAAAAGAATTATAGTCATTCTGGGGATGACTAACTATAGAAAATTCATACAAGGTTATGCTGGGATGGCAGCTCCCTTAAATAAACTTACAGAAGGTCACAGGACGAAAGAAAAAATATATATATAAATACATAGAATGGAATAATGAAGCTAAACAAGCATTTGTTAAACTCAAAAGAGTATTGTCAGAGCAAATAACACTTTTTTTCCTGATTTAAAAAAAAACATTTTTATGTTACCACGGATGCTTCTAATATTGCAATTGATGGTGGTCTACGACAAAGGGATGAATATGATAATCTGAGACCACTTACGTTTTTTGGCAGAAAATTAAATAAGGCTGAGATTAATTATAGTACTTTTGAAAGAAGAAGCACTAGTATTTGTGTATGGTCTGAAAATAAACAGGACATTATATCTAAGATTTCTTATATTGGTTCACACTGATCACCGACCCTTGGTATGGTTATTATATATCTCTAATGCGAACAGTAAAATTGCTAGATGGCAATTATTAGTAGCTGAATATGATATTAAAGTGGATATTATATCCCCGGTAAGGAAAATAAGGTAGCTGACTGTTAAGGCATCACAAGGATAGCCTAGAAGCTAATTGATATTAAGGAGTTATTGGAAAATGAAAATATATGTGTAGTAACAGAAGAAAAAGCAGATATGTATCTAGAATGGAATCTAGAATAATTATTGTGAGATTACGAGATGAAGATGAGTATTATGAATTATTGAAACAATTATTATGAGATTACGAGATGAAAATGAGTATTATGGATTATTGAGACAATTATTATGAGATTACAAGATAAAGATGAGTATTATGGATAATTGAAACAATTATTAAAGGAAGGTTACGATGTCGACACAATTAAGAAAGAGTTAAGTAAGCACAAAAAGGAAGTTAGAAAATTGAATTTAGAAGAAATGATTGTGGATAATAATATTTTATATAGATCGAGTAAAAATAATTATGGTGAAATTACTAGACAGATTGTAATGCCTAATTCTTATAAACATCAAGCTTTGAAACTGGCACATTCTATGCTAACTGCAGGGCATGGGGGTGTGCAAGTTACATTAGCAAGATGTCAAAAGTTTTCATACTGGTATGAAAAAGGATGTTGAGAATTATTGCAAAGCATGTCTATATAATCGCTTTAAGCGACCTGGGGGACGCTCCAGCACCACTGAAAAGTTATCCGGATATACTAATGCCTTTTGAATGTGTACACATGAATTTATTTGGGCCCATAGTAAATTCATAAAAAAAATATATAAATATTGTTTAATATTGATTGATGTGCTTACAAGATATTTGATTGCTGAACCGATTAAAACGGACAGTTGTGGAAGTAGCTCAAGTATTTTTTGAGTCAGTGGTATGTAAGCAAGGAATACCTAAGACCTTGGTTACAGACCAAAGTAAAGAATTTGTTAATGAAAAATGAAAAGGAGTAGCTAAGTTGTTGCAAATGAAACATAACAACCACTCCATACCATCCACAAACAAATGGCGTAATAGAGAGATGGTACTGTATTGAAGATATTACGAACTTTAGTGCAGGATAATGTTAGTATTTGGGAAACAATGTTCCCTATAGCTATTTTTACCTATAACACGGCATTTCATAGAAGCCTCCGAGACAGTCCATTTTTCTTAATGTATCTTAGGGACCCTTGTTTCCCTTTTGAAATTATGAAAGAAGAGAAAACATGGTATAATATTGATGATTATAGACAGGAAATGGCAAATAAAGCTAATAGAGTTTATGCAAGAAGCAAACTATATATAGAGGAAGCTTAAGAATGTTACAAAGAAAAAATATGAGAGCAAAGACAATAATATTTGAAATAGGAGACAGAATATATGTAGGACAAGTGCCAAGAAAATGGTTACCGTCTTAACTACAACCAGCCTACAATGGTCTATTCAGAGTGTTAGAAGAAGTGAGTGATGTATTAATAAAAGGAAGAAATATTAGATCCGGCGATATAAAGACATTACATACAGATAGAGTACGTGTTATACATGAAGATAATATTACACCACATTTAAATCTTAATGTGAAGAGAGTAAAGCCAGTACATGGCAATGGAGAAACAGAGACAAGAATAAGCCTTCAACCCGTAGATCTATTTCCGTTTTTTCTAAGGATACAGATGATAATTCAGTGGATAATGCAGTAAATAATTCAACGGAGAGTGCATTAGAAAATTCAATTGAGGAGGATAAAGAACCTATAGAATATACATAAAAATGTATATTAGTAATTTATTATTATATTTCTTTTAAAATAAGTATTGATGATATCACTGAAACCATTGAAAGAGCTTAAACCCTTACAATCAATATTACTCGCAATTTTGATAGTGTAAAAGATAATGATTTTACAAGTGATTTAATTATGCGAAGTGATTTAATTATGTGATATGTGTTTGGATTTGATTCGAAGTTTAAGCAGTTACATTTTGCTGTGAATGATTACTTGATCCATATTTTAGGTTATAACTTAAATGATTCCAAGAGAAATAGACATACAAGAGGTGTTGTATATATTATTGGATCCATTGCAAATGCTCACTTTGGTACAGCAACACAAGACCAAATAAATCACATTAACGAGAAATTGCAATCTCTTAATCAATTTACGGAAGAAGAAAGAAGAGTCCGCAATGTACACTCTCTTATTTGAATGTTACTCTAGGTGATTTAACGAAATGTACACCAAGCATTAGATAAGCTGGAAACGACTACGAGTATGACTGAAAAATATTTAATAAATTAAATAATACAACAACTGAATCAAATCAAGAAGTACTTATATTAGAAACTTTTCTACATGTACAATTAGCTATGTGTTATCTCTGAGGATCATATAAATTTAAGAATTGGGTTACAGACCATGTTGGAAAACCATGTTTCTCTTCACATTGTAACTATCATTATGTTAATGAAATTATTGGATGATATTTCTGTTAAGACCATTGGTTTATTGTTCCCTCCTGAACCAGAATTTTTAGGTTTACATAGAGCTGCTATTCGTATTGTATATAAGACTGCATTAGATGGATTGAGTTTCTACTTACTTATTCCCCTCAGAGGTGTTCCCATTGACACTTTTGATATCTTAAAATGGATTATTTACCATATCCTATTCCACATACTGATGCTTTATTGTTACATTATATATCAAAGCATTATTTGGTTATTAGTGAGTCAAGAACTCATAATTTTTTGATGGATGATTTTAATGCATGTAGGAAATATGATGATTTATTGATTTGTCCACCAATGGGACCAGTTATAACAAAAATACTGATTTTTGTGAATTAGCATTGTTTCTTGAAAAACAATTTGTCTCTAACTGTGTAAAACACAAATTGTTTAGGAGTTTCCATCTATTTTTATCATATATTTGCAAGGATGGATTTATGCAACCAGTAGATAGCAAGCCATACCCTTTCTCTCTGCCTCTTCCCTTCACAACATGGGAACATGGATTTCTCATGAATGTTACTAATGTCACCCTACCCAGCTGTAATAGATTGGATCTTATACCCCTAAACGACTACATTGACCAGCTGCAGCCAATATTGAAGCAACAGGACGCGCCGCGGGACTCCCGGAGTGGACGAGAATGGGTATCACGGTGTTGGTCACCCTACTCCTCATCTTACTAGCTGTTGGACTGAAATGGGCGCGTGATTGCTGGCACGCTTCTCGGTTATCCAAGCAACCGGAAGACACCCAAGAGTCTCATGAATTGATGGCGAATCCTGCACCGTCAACTTAAGCGGTGTGTCCACATCATTATTATGGTGCACGAGGATGTGCATTTTAAAGGTGGGGGTATGTCGTGAGTCGACACACAAAGTTGTGTTGTACAGTGGATAAACAGAGATAAACAGAGAGGGTCAGAGGGTGCCAGGGGGACCCCTTAGCCATAAACCAGATGTTGGGCACGGAGGGGAGAAAGAGAAAGTTTCAAGTGTCTTTGACGAACGGTGAGGAAAGGCACAAGGGAAAAGTCGGTTGAATGCCAGCCGTTGTAGAACTAAACTTTATGGAATCGAAAGAGACAGAACTTTATGAAAATTATTTAAGAGACATAGCCTTACATTTTGAAAGTTAGGAACTCACAGTCGCTGTGACTGGAGAAAATAGGTAACTGCCAAGATTTTGAAAATCAGAGAGACTGCATTAGAGGCAGATAGACTCTGGCTCACCCCTGAGGAGTTTCACCCAACTCAGCTCCCAATGGGGCTGGGATATTGGGGTAAGTGGAAGCTCTCTTCTAATGCAGTCTTAAAAGCAGCCGTAGGATGTTAGTGTTAGGATTTGATTTTATGTAGGATTTGTACTTTATTATGTGTTGCTCCGTGATTACTTTAAAATGTATTGCTCCGTGTTTGCTTTAAAATGTATTGCTCCGTGATTATTTTTATTATGTGTGGCTCCATGATTATGAATATTTTTATAAGCTCCTAGAAGAATTACTTATGTGCTTGATTATGTATGTGTCAAAGTAAGAAGGAAGGATGATGTTACTATACAACAGAAGGAGCAAGGAAAGAAATTAGAAGACTTACTTGTGCTTGATTATGTATGTGTCAAAGCAAGAAAATAGGATGCTGTTATTATATGACAGAAGGAGCAAGGAAAGAAATTAGAAGAGCTACTTATGTGCTTCATTATGTATGTGTCAAAGTAAGAAGGAAGGATGATGTTACTATACAACAGAAGGAGCAAGGAAAGAAATTAGAAGAATTACTTGTGCTTGATTATGTATGTGTCAAAGCAAGAAGATAGGATGATGTTATTATATGACAAAAGGTGCAAGGGAAGAATATTTGTTAATTAAAATTATAGAAAACGGAAAGATTTTTAATGACAATCATTTTAGAAGTTAGTGTTCTGTAACCCCGTGACCAAAGTATAAGTTGATTAACAGAACACGAAAACGTTGCAATAACGAGCAACACAACACCCATCACTCTCCTCTTCCTTCTCCCCCTCACCCCCTCCATCCTCCATCTCCTGCTCTAATTCTTTTGCTGTCCTTGACCCTGATACTCTTACCTCCACCACCGCCTCTACTCCTGCCCCTCCCTCTCTACGCCCCCAGCGCTCCCACTCTACCAAGCGACAACACCATTCTGAAGCTTTGGTCTCCCCTCCCCCACCAACCCCCTCTCCCGCTCCCGCCTTGATCTCTTCGCCCCCTCTCCACCTCTCTAAAAAGACTCGCCCTGCACCTTCCTCTCCCGCTCCTTCCGAGGGTGATACCCTTGATGCCATCGTCGCGTTCATAAAGAACACAGCTCCCTTGTCCTCCCCTCCTACCTCCTTGCCCCCTTCCCTCCCGGCCCCTCCTATCCAGGTCGTGGCTTCTGCTCTCTCCCCTCCCAAGCACCTCCCTCCTACCCCGACTCCTCCTCCTCCACCTTCTTCCTCTGCTGTCTCCCCTTCCCGACCCCTCCTCCCGCTGCCTTCTTCCCCCTCTGCCCCCGGCGCTCCGCCCTCTCCCCCTTCCCCGCTTTACTCTCCCCTCCCAACCTCGTCTTACCCCGCCTGTTCTTTGGTGCAGTCCCCTTCGTCTGCCCCTCCTCCTCCTTCCTCTGTTGCCCGATCTCTCCTCTCTCTTTCCCTACCACCTGGCTACTCCCGTACCGATCTCCTCTCTCAACCTTCTCCCTCTCCCCCTACTTCGCCCGCTCCTGACCCTCTTCCTTCTTCCTTGCTTCTTATGGATATGGACCCCAGTCCTTTACCTCCTGCGAACGCTCCTCCCTCAGCTACCCCCATTCCAAGTCTTATTCCCTACTGATCATGTCTCTCCGTGCCGTCAACGTCCTTCATCTGATCTAACCCCTATCCGACCCTCCCTCCCCACCTAGCTCTGCTACCCAACCCTACTACCTAACCCTACTACCCCAATAGTGCCATATGGCCTTTGTTGCCTGGCACATTTACCCACCCCACATTACAATTACAATTACTGATGCCTTATAGGACAAATCAGCTGATTGTGCATCAGCTGATTGTGGGCACAGCATAAAGATTAATGGCTGCACTCAGACGCTTCCCTTTGACTCGGAATAACCATTGAGTGCAACTGTAAATACTGTACATACAATTTAGGTTAAGATAAGTCAAAAAGTATTTGGGTAAATCTGCATAACTACTGCTCGGACGATATCGATATAAATATGAAGTCGTACATACTATACATAGTGTACTCAACACATCTGTGAAGATTTCAGGCTGTGCTCACGATTATTTATCTGGCAAAACATCTTTCAAATTATGTTAGGTTAATTATATGTTATGTTAGATTATGGTTAGATTACATTAGGTTATGTTATGTTTGGTTCGGTTAGGTTCGGTTATATAAGGTTTTTATATTTTATAACTCAACTCAACTCAACTCAATAACATGAAAGTTATGTATGTTCATGGCAATAAATTATTATTATTATTATTATTATTATTGCTCAAAAGTTATGCGTTTCACCTTAGATTTTTTTTCTGGATTGCCATATTATGGCCTTTAATCAAGCAACGGACTTTTTACACTACCGGACAGAACTCCCTCCGCATTAGTCCGTTAAATCGAGGATCGACAGTAGTAGTAGTAGTGATGGCTTCATTTTGCTTCTGAGTACTGTGAGTAACACCAAATTCTCAACACTGACTGATACATTTCTCCTCTCTTCCATTTTTTTATATCCACCTTCCACTAGCTACTCCCACTCCTCAGACTGTGGTACCTCCTTCCTGTTTCTTGTAATTTCTCGTCCACCAATGGATTGCTTTCCCGTCATGCCACACACACCTTATTAGTGTATAGTACATGACACAGAATTACAACGTAGTGTTGCTCTTTAGTTTAGCTTTATTTGTATGTGTTTCAGTTGACCCTAGAAGTGCTGTCCTTTTGGTCATGTCACTTAGTTGTATCCTGATTAATGCCCCCAAGTTGATCTCAAATAGGCCTTACTGAATGTGCTTTTTGTTTTGGTTATACCCTCAGAGCCGTATTCCCAAGGTGATACTTCAAAATATAAATGTTTTTACTCACACTCCATTTATCATTTTCTGTCTTGTAGCGATATCATTATCTTATGTTGAAATTGCCCCCAAATATTCAAGTTTCGTATGGTCATCCCCCCCCAAGTCGGTTCTCTAGGGAAAGAAATTAGAATCATATTCTAATCACTATTAATATTCATTAACTTGTCAAAATGCCCTCCATAGTCTAATATAATTAACCTACTTAGTTATCTTCTCACAAAACTTTGTTAAGAAATATGTAATATTGCATCATGTGATGCGATCACGAGCCCAAGCCTGCCTATGTGCCACCAGTCACGTCCGCCCAAATTGTCCCCACTATATATAAATCCAGAAATCAGGTTCAATAGATATCTAAATGTTACTTATTCAGCGTCAAAATTAATTTCCTATAAGCTGATAACAATTTCATGTTTCAATGATCAATTAGTAAAAAGATCAAAGGAAGAACAATCCCGAAACCCCCCTTCCCCCTCTTCTCATTCCCGCCTTCCCGGGGGAAATAGCGTCAAAAAGTAGTGATGGGCGTTTCGGCTCTTTTCCGAGAACCGAGTCTTTCGTTCTCGTTCACTCTTCCGGCTCCCAAACGGCTCTCAAATATTTTATTTTAGTTCCCCATATTCTGTTTATAGTCTTTATAATTTAGAAAGAATTTCTTAGGATAACTTGGCTAGTTAGCTTTCAAAACCTACTGAATTAAGGAAAGGTGAAAAATCTTTAAAAAAAAACGTTTGTTCATTTATTTTAATTTAAACCAAATTTATATCAAATCATAGACTAAATCAAATGTACCTGTTATTTAATTAAAAGGTTAAAAAGCCTTAAAAAAATTACCTTAATTAATACCAATCATAGAAAACATTAATGAATTTATACACAATCCACCTAAACAACTTGTTTCACAGTTTCAGACATGCAGTGTATTCAAACTGAGAGGAATTTCTCTGACTTAATAATAATACCCATAAACATTATTAAAGATAAAGTTAAAATTAAAACATAAGATATAGTTAAAGTTAAATCAAATACAATGCTTCTCAAGTTTTTTTTTTTTTTTTTTTTTTCATTATTTATATACCGGTTACGTGTTTTGAGTTGAAAACATAAAAAACATAATTTAGTTGAGAAACAAAGTCTATAAAAATTAGTTATCTACATGTCTGTACACTGTACACACTTTCACAAACTCGGTCACACACACATACACAGACAGACAGACCGACAGACAGACACACACACACACACACACACAAACATAATATCTATTTCCTTTCCTATCTAATATCAATATATCTATCTTAAAGATAGATATATAGATATCTTAAAGATAGATAGATAGATAGATAGATAGATATTAGATAGGAATGGAAATAGATATTATATGTGTGTGTGTGTGTGTGTGTGTGTGTGTGTGTCTATCTGTCAGTCTGTATGTCTGTGTATGTGTGTGTGACTGAGTTTGTGAAACTGTGTACAGACATATAGATAACTAATGTTTTTAGACTTTGTATCTCAACTAAATTATGTTTTTTATGTTTTCAACCATCAAAACACGTAACCGGTTTATAAATACTGAAAAATACATTTTTCTTACAAACTTTTTGGCGTATATTTAGATTAAATTACATGAATAGATAGAACTTTTAAAATCACATCATTTATTATTAGTGCATTTTTTCTGTACGACTAATATTTATACGACAAAAGACAAGAATTAATGTTTATGGTTGGGTGGGGGTGTGGGGTTACGTAATAACGGTTATATATATATATATATATATATATATATATATATATATATATATATATATATATATATACATATATATATATATATATATATATATATATATATATATATATATATATATATATATATATCTGTCTCTCTCTCTCTCTCTCTCTCTCTCTCTCTCTCTCTCTCTCTCTCTCTCTCTCTCTCTCTCTCTCTCTCTCTCTCCCTCTCTCTCTCTGATAGATAGATATTAAATGAGAAAGAAAATAGATCATACGTTTTTTTTTTTTTTTTTTTTGTGTGTGTGTGTGTGTGTGTGTCTGTCTATCTGTCTGTCTGTTTGTCTGTCTGACAGATAGACAAACAGACAGACAGACAGACACACACACACACACACACACACACACACACACACACACACACACACACACACACACACACACACACACACACACACAAAAAAAAAATATATATGATCTATTTTCTTTCTCATTTAATATCTATCTATCAGAGAGAGAGAGAGAGAGAGAGAGAGAGAGAGAGAGAGAGAGAGAGAGAGAGAGAGAGAGAGAGAGAGAGAGAGAGAGAGAGAGAGAGAGAATTTTTCATTCATGGTCACACACACACACACACACATACTATCTATTTTTTTTCTTATTTAACATTTCTATACGAGAGAGAGAGAGAGAGAGAGAGAGAGAGAGAGAGAGAGAGAGAGAGAGAGAGAGAGAGAGAGAGAGAGAGAGAGAGAGAGAGAGAGACAGAGAGAGAGAGAGAGCGCGCGAACAATTGGCGGTTGAATGTTACGTAATGTGAGTTTGAGGGGTGGTGGGGTACCCAACCACCCCTCAAATTATCAACGTAGTTAACTTGTCTTTTATCGCGTAAATATTAGTCGTACAGAAAAAATGCACTTATGCTAATTGATGTAATTTTAAAAGTTCTATCAAATCATGTAATTTAATCTAAATTTACGCCAAAAACTTTTTTCTTTTTAATGTTTTCATTATTTATAAACTGTTTACATGTTCTGATGATCCAAAAAATATATATATTTATTTTCTTATTTTAATTATTCGCAGATTTTTTGACTTAAACTCCATAGTTTTCGTTTTTACAAAACGAAATGTTAAATACTAGTTTGATAAAAATTATGTTAAATAGTTATTTTCTTACCTTCAAAAGGCCTTTCAGCTGGTGTAGTCTGATTTTGAATAACGCTAATAGTTAAGAAAAAAAAATTTTCGATGGTCATTTATCATTGAGTTTCATTTTCAATAGAATGAAAAGAAAGCTTGTTTCATTTAACTTCCCTAATTACTCCTAATCATTTTACGTCAATTTCATAGTTTTCGAGTTATAAGGAAAAAACCTTAACGATTAGTTTGACAGAAAAAATGCGCCTATAATAATTTAAATAATGTTAAAAGGCGTATCAGCTAGTGTAGTTATTTTTTTTATTTTACTCAGGTTATGAAAAAAAAAATTTCCTTCATTATATAAAGAGTAATTTCATTTTTAAATGTTGCAACAGAAAGTTGGATTCCTATTCACTCTTTGTCTATTCGTAGTCATTGTACGTATACCTTATGGTTCTCGAGCTATAATGAGAAAATGAGTTTTGTGTTAAAAAATTAACTATGGAAAAAAATATACTTGATTTGTACAATATGTACACTATTTTGAGACGAGTTCTATAATTTAATTTTACCTCTTAATATTATCAGATTGTCTTCATTTACCGATATGTTATAGGGAATATTATAGTGTACATTCCACATCATTGGCCTGCCATATATACACCATATATTTTCTGAATTATTCATATATATGTGTTTTATGTGTTGAGTTACCCCTCTTTGCCAGAGGGCAAAGCACTTGGAAATACAGTTTTCTTTGTTAACTTGAAGCGGTAACTTAACTATTTTACTATATAATTTCTATGAATAGGCTTCATTCTCGTAAGTATTATTATTATTATCATTACTATAATTATTAACAATCGGTAATTTTTGCATTTTGTTAGAAAATTGCAAAAATATGGAAAAACTAGAAAAAAAAATTAACGGCTCTCAAAAAAATCTCAAACGGCTCTCGAGAAAGATCCGGCTCTTCTCGTTCATCTGGAAGAGCCGGCTCTAAGAACCGACTCGTTCACAAAGCGCCCATCACTACTTCCCATTACAGGTGGGTAAAATCGTTCTTGTAATTTCTCAATATTAGTGAGATCTTGTGCCTCTAAGAATTCTTATATAGCCTATAATCCTCCCCATTTGCCTGACAATACATGTAAACCTCTTTTGAGATCCATTATAAATGGATAATACTAAATTTCTTCCCTTAAAGAAGGACAACGTAATTCCAAAACCACATGGCCCCCTTGTCCCCCCAAAAATAATATTTCATGGTGTACAATATACCTTTTTCATTGTAATTTCTGTGTTATTGTGACTAGGTATTAACTTCTGAGTTAAAGGAAGTGAATTATTCCGTGAGAAAGCCCTCACCCTTGCTTCCCATTACAGGCGGGTAAAGAGTGCCTCCACGACATCATGAACTCATTTCTTATTTGCTTTCTCTTGTCTTGTAGTTAAATGTACGGCTAGAAAGCCAATGCCAAATCTCCGAGTTATGCCTTAGGTAACTATGTGTCACGTAGGACGATCTGATAGACCTAGCCAATTTATTCAGGAGTAGGAATCTCGTATCCCCTACTTGGTGTTATGGAAGAGGAGGGATTATACTATGTATTTGCATAACCAGAAGTAATGTGGTCACCCTAGTTTCGGAAATCCCCTGAGAAAAGGTTCATTAACTGTTCTCAGGCCCAGTTACAAAATTAAAACATTTATAGGGTGACGTATTCAGGGAAGGGAGCCAAGGAGATAACTTGTAATGTAAGTGTGAAGAGTTTGATATCTCGGGGTGAGATAAGTATTGTCAACTCTGTGTATTTGTTTTCTGAGGAAGTTTATCTCTGCCATGAACAATTAAATTGTCTGATACTTTAACTAAGCTATGTTCTAAGATTCAATAGTCAGCCTGTGATATCCAAGGTATACAGTAAGTAATTAACTCTAGTAAAATCTGAAGAAGTGATTTCGTGTTATAATAACCTCCGTTGGTGTGGTAAGGTAAGTGTGGGAAAGTGCTCAACACTCTTGAACAGGATATGAAACAGATCCACGTACCCATGTGCCTTATTAAAACTCAGTCCACTCTACCAGCTAGATAAATTGTTAAGTTAGTCCCCCTTTCTTTTTATTGGTCGCCTATATTTCCCTGGTAGTAATTATTTTCTATTTCGAGTATTTTAACTTCCCTTTTAGGAAGAAATTAAATTCCCTGAGAATCCCCGAATTCTCATTAAACCTTTAGGGATGGTGGCAGCTTTTCTTTTTTAATATACAGGGAAATAAACAACATCAGGGACCATTAATAAATATAATTAATCAAAGTTAATAACTTGTTAATTGCCATAAGAGTCCCCCATTAGAAGTTAATTTAATGTCAAGGCACCACACTGGTGGTCCTTCAGCAGTGAAATGAAAGTAAAACAAATTAAATAAGAAGAAAAATTAATTAATAACAAAGGGCTATAAATAAATAACTCCCCCGTCCCCCCCCGGACACCACACTGGTGGCTTAAGCGGTGGGATTCAAAGTGTTTTGAGCACTGCCTAACAATTACCACAGCAAGTGAGGATGGAAAAAGTTTCTTGTCATGCAATAATCAAGTAAGAGGAATGATAAATAAGGCTAGTGTACTCACGGTCCTACGTGACATATGGTTTGTTCTTTTTGCTAAGGTGACAGTGGGTTAGGTTAAGTTAGTCTGAATTAAGTTAGTCAGTAAGTTAACCTGGATTAAGGTACCCTAACGATTATCCCGCTATAGTTAGGATAACTCGGGAAACGTTAGATGTAAAGGAAGATAATGAATTTTGTGGAAGCAAGTTGATGTTATTTTTGTTCAATTATGCACCTATTTGTGTCAGGTTTTGCCCACATTGCCGTATTTATTTAGTAAAGTTCAAGTTTAATTTTTTTAGTAGTGATGAAATTAAGTAAGGTTAGTGAGTTAAAGATTCAACAACTTAGAGACACCCTAAAATTACAACACAAACAAAGCACACACACTGTCCTGGAGAAAATGGAGCTGTACATCGCAGGCCTCGGAATGCCCCAGTCTATGGTCCACGACAACGGATTGGAGTCTGTCACGGCAGTTCAGGACATCTACAGGAGACATCGGATCCTCAATCTTCACACGGCAGTCAAGACTAAAGCCACATGTGGACAAAGAGGAGTGGTTACTGGCTCCTCTGGAAGTTTTGTGTGCCGGGGAAGACAATGATGAACCGATGCCTCCACGGCTGCGTGGTGGACCTCAGCGATGTATTGAGGAGTGTGGACACAGTGACAGGGCAGAAAAAGATCCCAAAGAACTATGTCACGATGGGTGTTAATTATAAGGTGTTGAGGAACAGGTTTGGACAATTAGTGGTACTAAGTTAAGGTCCCCTTGGAGGTTTGGTGTTTGTGAATCGACCCAGGTCTGACAGGTCGATAGACAATCCACCTTAATTCCCCCGGGCCTAGTTTGAGCTCTGAAGGAGTGGTGAACTATTGATCTAGAAGATTAGTTCACAGGATTGTGTGTAGTTCACACAATGTACTAGTTCAGAAAGCCGTAGGCCACCTTAAGGTGAGGGAATCACACCTGGTTGTAGTGTGATTAGGCCTCTAAGTTACAGTTTACCGGTGTTAGGAGGTGGAGGAGACATCAGGACGTGGCCTAAGCTCTGTCAAATGCTTCCTGTATGACCACTTGCTGTGGAAACGGATGAAGGGTGACTGAATGCAAATGTTGTGAGAAAATGAAGATGAATGACTGAGAATTTATGTTATTGTTTGTTTTGTATGAAAGTCAAGGGTCAGGAAGGCTCAACTTAGCTACCGAGTGTCCGGGATCTTGTACAGTTGACGAGATCATCCATACTTCTCTCATGAGTATGTGGACTGGGGTGTGCCCCACAATGATCTGAACTACAGCCAAGTAGCAGCAGTAGCCAGGCAATTGGTTTCTAAGGAACCACATATTACGTTGCCAGTGTTTTGGCCAGGAAGGGCTGCTGAAGTAGTGGAGTGATGGGGAAGGTCGAGTGAATGTTAGTCTGATGGAAAACCAAGGTGAATCATAACTTTAGTGACCATAAAACCAGTTCCTAAATTGTAAACATGTTAAGATGTAATTTTTTTAATTAGTGAGTAAAAACATTTCACCCGGAGGGGAAAGTCGTGTGATGCCCCCAAGTTGATCTCAAATAGGCCTTACTGAATGTGCCTTTTGTTTTGGTTATGCCCTCAGATCCGTATTCCCAAGGTGATACTTCAAAATATAAATGTTTTTACTCACACTCCATTTATCATTTTCTGTCTTGTAGCGATATCATTATCTTATGTTGAAATTGCCCCCAAATATTCAAGTTTCGTATGGTCATCCGCCCCCAAGTCGGTTCTCTATGGAAAGAAATTAGAATCATATTCTAATCACTATTAATATTCACTAACTTGTCAAAATGCCCTCCATAGTCTAATATAATTAACCTACTTAGTTATCTTCTCACAAAACTTTGTTAAGAAATATGTAATATTGCATCATGTGATGTGATCACGAGCCCAAGCCTGCCTATGTGCCACCAGTCACGTCCGCCCAAATTGTCCCCACTATATATAAATCCAGAAATCAGGTTCAATAAATATCTAAATGTTACTTATTCAGCGTCAAAATCAATTTCCCATAAGCTGATAACAATTTCATGTTTCAATGATCAATTAGTAAAAAGATCAAAGGAAGAACAATCCCGAAAACCCCCTTCCCCCCTCTTCTCATTCCCGCCTTCCCGGGGGAAATAGCGTCAGAAAGCCCTCACCCTTGCTTCCCATTACAGGTGGGTAAAATCGTTCTTGTAATTTCTCAATATTAGTGAGATCTTGTGCTTCTAAGAATTCTTATATATCCTATAATCTTCCCCATGTGCCTGACAATACATGTAAACCTCTTTTGAGATCCATTATAAATGGATAATACTAAATTTCTTCCCTTAAAGAAGGACAACGTAATTCCAAAACCACATGGCCCCCTTGTCCCCCCAAAAATAATATTTCATGGTGTACAATATACCTTTTTCATTGTAATTTATGTGTTATTGTGACTAGGTATTAACTTCTGAGTTAAAGGAAGTGAATTATTCCGTGAGAAAGCCCTCACCCTTGCTTCCCATTACAAGTGGGTAAAGAGTGCCTCCACGACATCATGAACTAATTTCTTATTTGCTTTCTCTTGTCTTGTAGTTAAATGTACGGCTAGAAAGCCAATGCCAAATCTCCGAGTTATGCCTTAGGTAACTATGTGTCACGTAGGACGGTCTGATAGACCTAGCCAATTTATTCAGGAGTTGGAATCTCGTATCCCCTACTTGGTGTTATGGAAGAGGAGGGATTATACTATGTATTTGCATAACCAGAAGTAATGTGGTCACCCTAGTTTCGGAAATCTCCTGAGAAAAGGTTCATTAACTGTTCTCAGGCCCAGTTACAAAATTAAAACATTTATAGGGTGACGTATTCAGGGAAAGGAGCCAAGGAGATAACTTGTAATGTAAGTGTGAAGAGTTTGATATCTCGGGGTGAGATAAGTATTGTCAACTCTGTGTATTTGTTTTCTGAGGAAGTTTATCACTGCCATGAACAATTAAATTGTCTGATACTTTAACTAAGCTATGTTCTAAGATTCAATACTCAGCCTGTGATATCCAAGGTATACAGTAAATAATTAACTCTAGTAAAATCTGAAAAAGTTATTTCGTGTTATAATAACCTCCGTTGGTGTGGTAAGGTAAGTGTGGGAAAGTGCTCAACACTCTTGAACAGGATATGAAATAGATCCACGTACCCATGTGCCTTATTAAAACTCAGTCCACTCTACCAGCTAGATAAATTGTTAAGTTAGTCCCCCTTTCTTTTTATTGGTCGCCTATATTTCCCTGGTAGTAATTATTTTCTATTTCGAGTATTTTAACTTCCCTTTTAGGAAGAAATTAAATTCCCTGAGAATCC
The DNA here is from genome assembly GCA_036785275.1 of Cancer borealis. Classification (NCBI taxonomy): domain Eukaryota; kingdom Metazoa; phylum Arthropoda; class Malacostraca; order Decapoda; family Cancridae; genus Cancer; species Cancer borealis. Next base: position 125,081 of record JAXIVD010000300.1, on the reverse strand, counting down.
CCGAATTCTCATTAAACCTTTAGGGATGGTGGCAGCTTTTCTTTTTTAATATACAGGGAAATAAACAACATCAGGGACCATTAATAAATATAATTAATCAAAGTAAATAACTTGTTAATTGCCATAAGAGTCCCCCATTAGAAGTTAATTTAATGTCAAGGCACCACACTGGTGGTCCTTCAGCAGTGAAGTGAAAGTAAAACAAATTAAATAAGAAGAAAAATTAATTAATAACAAAGGGCTATAAATAAATAACGTCTCCGTCCCCCCCCCCGGGCACCACACTGATGCACAACAAATATGTAAACTCAAGTTCCTTGCCTCATTAATCCTTTATATTCTTAGTATAATATAGTTTCCTTGAAGTCTGTTAATGTATCTTGGAGTTATACATTTGACTTGTTCATATATTCATCATACTGTACTAGTGTGTTATTTAGATCCAGGTGCATTATGATGAAGATGCAAAATTTTACCCATGTCCAAATTCCATGCTTAGTGCAGGATAGGAGTGAAAAATAATTAAATAATGTTGCTATCAGATAGATTTTTTAATGTTGTTGACAGATGTAATAATTGTATGTGGAACCCATTAAATATTTCAACAGCATAACTACTTAAATATTATATTCACTATTAGCATATCCATTTTATTATTTTTAGTTGAACTATCCAAACACTAGCTAATTTATTGAAGCAATTTTTGACAAGATTTAAAAACAGCCTATTTAAAGGATAATGGTTCTAACATGTGATATATTCAATGTACATTACTTTTTCAATATATAATAAACCTGAAAGACCATTTCAATACTCAGGATATGCCTTTGCAAATTTTAATGAAAAATGAATACTGAGTTGCATTGAATGTGAACTCCTTTGATCCCTGGGGTGGTGCATAAGTACCCAACACTGCGGACAAACTCTGCCAGCTGGTGATCTACAGATACAATGGAGTGAGTGATGTTAACCTCATGACACATTGATATAATAAAAATGAATATGAAATGAATAAATGATGTATGACAGTGAAGATTTCTTGCTCGGATAGAAAAATATGCAAGAAACATTCAACGGACATATATAAATAATGCATAGAATATGTGTAATAAAAGTAACAGTATTAGTTATGGGTAAATATTATCTTTGTTTTGGAAAGAAGCCCCGGGATGAGCAGGATATCAAACCGGGAAACACAATATGGAGGCACTTGCTGAGAAAAAAACATATCTTTCACCCACCACGATGTGCTATCAGTAGCCGGCTTCCTGCTTTACTTTCTGGTAGTACTATCTCATCCCTGCAAATAGTCTCTAAAATCTTCACTCCGGTCTTTAATAAATATAACCACATGAAAAGTTCTCTGACAAGTTCCTGTATTCGTACTTATTTGTTTGAATTCAACAGGATAGAAGATTGCTAATTAAGAGTAGTGAAGATGTACAAGGCAGAATTAGTGTATTAAACCGGCTATCACAAAAGAAGTCAATAAATCACCCAGACACGTACACCCCTGCCATTCTTCAGTCTTTTCTATCTTACTTTCATATACTTTTTCTTTAGTTCTGTGTATTGAATGCCTAAGTTGTTTTCTCCTTTTTTTTTTTTTATAATTTTCCTAATATTCACATTTATTTATATACTCCAAGTGTGCTTATAATCTGAGTGTACTGTATTTCCAATTAATAACTTCTTCTATTTTTTGGTTCATAATTCAATTCTCTTGCAGTAACTCGTTTGTGTAAGCATCCAAGTATCTCGCATCATTACGTCAGCCTCTATTCTGATGTGTTTTTCATCATGATCTATATTTACATGTATCAATTATTTCTATCACTCCTGTACTGTATATCACATTCACTTACTACTTCATATATCTCTATCACAGAATTCAAATACATCACAGATATAACAGTTCATAATTCTCTCTCTCACATATTGGTTTTTGAGTTAATTAAGTCAATTAATTAGTGTTTCTTAATCTTTAATTTTGCCTTCATCGCCAGTCCCATGAAATGCAGCTTTGGCTCACAATATCTGCGTATTTGTGGTGTATAAGGATATCAATGAAAAGCAGAATAAAAAACTATATGGTATTTAAATTAAACATATCAATATATTTACACAATTAAGAGCAAATTATGTTTGTGCAGAGTAGAAAAATATCCGGAAACAAGTTATGCAGACATCTCCCGGAGATGACTACCGTCGCTTTACATACATACTACAGTAATATTATCCCTTCAAACTGAATCAAACAAAAGATTACAAAAATGCTACTGTACAGCACGTAACCTATGTACAAAAGTAACACTTGATTCAGGCAGTTGTGATGCCTCCAATTTAATCTCAAATAGGCCTACTGAATATACCTTTTTTTGTTTTGTTTAGTCTGCCCTTAGATCCTGTATTCCCAAGGGGATACTGCATTATATAAATGTTTTTACTCACACATCATTCATACTTTTATACTATATGTTTATATTAATGTTTATATTAGAGTTGTTTCTCCAAACTTTCAAATCCTATGCAGTCAACTCCTCCCACAAGACAGTTTTCTATGGAAAGAAATTAATATCATAATCTAATCACTATTAATAGTCATTAACTTGTCAAAATGCTCTCCATAGTCTAATATAATTAACCTACTTAGTTATCTTCCCACAAAACTTTGTTAAGGATGACGTAATATTGCATCATGTGAGGCGATCATGCCCCGGGGCCCGGGACGTGCAAAAAGTCACGTAGACAAAAATGTTCCCCTATATAGTAATCCAGAGATCAGGTTCAATAGATACCTAAATGTCACTTATTTAGCGTCAAAATTAATTTCCTATCAACTGATAACTATTTCACGTCTCAATAATCAATTAATAATAAGATCAAAGGAGGAATATCCTCGAAACCCCCCCTTCCCCCTTCTCATCTCCAGCCTTTTTCCCAGACAGCGTCACTCGTGGTTCACCCTTGATTGTGTTCACAGGTGAGTGACATCGCTCTCGAAATCCCTCAATATTTGTGAAATTCAATGCCTCTCGCCATTATTATATAGTCCATAATCTTCCCCAATAGTCTGACAATACATGTAAACCCCTATTGAGATCTATTATAAGTGGATAATACCAATTTCCTTCTCTTAAAGAAGGACAACGTGGTTTCAAAACCGCATGGTCCCCTATTCCCTACAAAATATTTCATGGTGTACAATATATATTTTTCACGGTAATTTCTATGTTATTGTGACTGTGTATTAACTTCTGAGTAAGGAAGTGAATTATACTGACTCGTGGTTCACCCTTGATTGTGTTCACAGGGAAAGAATGCCTCCACGACAGTTACACCAATTTCTCATTTACTTTCTTTTGTTTTTGTAGTTAAATGAACGGCTAGAAAGCCACTGCCAAATTTCCAAGTTAAGCTTTAGGAAACTATGTGTCACGTAAGACGGTCTGATAGACCCAGCCCATGTATTCAGGAATAGGAATCGCGTATTCCTACTTAGTGAGGAAGAGTTATACTATGTATGCATAAACAGAAACATTGAGATCACCTTACCTTCGGAAATCCCCTGAGAAAAGGTTCTTTAACTGTTCTCAGGCCCAGTTACAAAATTATAACATTTTTAAGGTGATATTTTTCAGGGAAGGGAGTCAAGGGTATAATGTGTAATGTGTGAAGAGCTTGGTATCTCGAGGTGAGATATGTATTGCCAACTCTGTATTTATTTTCTTTTTGAGGAAGGTGAAGTTTTTCTGCCATGAGCCATTAAGTTGTCTGATACTATAACTAAGCCGTGTTTCTAAGACTCAGTGATCAGCCTGTGATATTCAAAGTATACATTAAATAAATAACTCAAGTAAAATCTGAGAAAGTGATTCTGTGTTAATACTAACCTTCCGTTGGTGTGGTAAGGTTAATAGGGAGGTGCTCAACACTCTTGAAAAAGGATATGAAACAAATCCACGAATCCATGTGCCTTATTGAAACTCAGTCCACTCTACCAAATAACTAAATTGTTAAATCAGTTCCCCCTTTCTTTTCATTGGTCGCCTATATTTCCCTGGTAGTAATTATTTTCTCTTTCGAATATTTTAACTTCCCTTTAGGAAGAAATTAAATTCCCTGAGAATCCCCTAATTCTCACTAAACCTTTGGGGGTGGTGGCAGCTTTCTTTTCTTAATATTCAGGGAAATATCCAACATCAGGGACCATTAATTAATATAATTAATCAAAGTAAATATCTTTTTAATTGCCATGAGAGTTCCCCATTTGAAGTTAATTTAATGACAAGGCACCACACTGGTGGTCCTTCAGCAGTGAAGTGAAAGTAAAACAAATTAATTAAATAAAGAATAGAATAACAACAATTAACAACTATAAATAAATAAAATAACGCCCCCGTCCCCCCCCCGGGCACCACACTGGTGGCTTAAGCGGTGGGATTCAAAGTGTTTTGAGCACTGCCTAACATTACCACAACAAGGGAGGATGTGGAAAATTTCAGTGGTGAGTTAGATTAAGTTAGCCTGGAGTAAGTTAGTCTGGATTAAGGTACAAACTGACCCAGTATCCCTAGCCAAAATGGAGTATGAAGATAGAGAAGGGGAGACAGTAGAAGGCAGTTGGAATCTTGAAAATTCCAAAATCATGAGAGGGGAAATCGAAGAATTAAAGAATGTGGTACGTCAACAGGCCGCGGTGATAGAGAGAATAGGGAGTCGCGTCATCAAACAGGAAGAGACCCTTGCCTCACCTGTAGTTAGTCGCCCCCCAGTAACCAAACCGAGAGACATTGTACCCCATGTTAGGCAGGTAGTATTACTTATATTTTTATTCCTATATATCTCATGTATTATGCAATTAATGTTATTATAATTGTTGAGGTATATATGTAGTAGGTTCTCGAATGTCTTGTGACGGCGAACGTTCGGAAGCAGCCTCCTGGTGTCTGGCCGTCATCCGGTCAGAGACATGCTGCTGACCGCAGCGTCTAGAAGGTGTTTTTGTGATGTGAGGCGCTATGCTGTCGCCTAAAGAAAAGCGGTTGACATCAGCTTTTGAGGGGTGTCGGCGAAGATACCTCATCCCCGAGCTTGGCCGGTCTCTGCAGACCTACCCGCGCAGCTACACCTACAAGTCACGGACCTCGGAGTGCTCTACTCTCACCGTACATCCGAGGTCCGGACTTGAACGTTATTACTGACATTTCTGTGTTATTACGAGTGCCCTACAAATTGTCGCTGAAGTTATATATATTGCACAAATCTCACCTTATACCCAAGTGTGGAGATATAGTGCCACAGTGACTCTTGTGATATACTTTAATATATGTGCATAACCCTGCTTGCTTAAAATACAAATACAAGCAGTGAGATTTATTCAATGTACCAGTGTACTGATCATCTTATACTGTAAATAAAACTGTATAAAGTACACGTATTTGGCTAAACCGCTCGGGCCACACTATCTCACATAACACTCGTTACCACACCGGGTAACATTATGGTGAACAGCGTTTGAGATACGAAATACCAGTTGCACTCATAACACGAACATTTTTGGGAAACGGATTGAACGATCTCTACAGAGAAACGAAGGAGTGAGATGGTAGTGGAAAGAAGCGTCGACGAGATGTTTATGACCAGGTCAGCGCTTCGTCAGACATCCCGCTGAACTTTGACACCGCTCGCCACTACCCTCAAGTATTCTCACACCTACTAGCACCTCATAACTCTCTGTGAGGAAGCTAGCGTTTCCCCCATGTCAAGACAACGGTGAATCTGTTGGTGGCTGAAGAAGAGGACGAGGAAGATTTCTACTGGGTGACAACAACAGACTCACCCCCACTTCCCCGCTTTACTTCCCGCGGGACACAAGAAGAAGAAGAAGACGAGATAACCTTTCACCCCGGCTAACTCAACGAAGGGTGTGGCCTTACCCCCACCCAACTACAACAGCTGACCAACCGAGGGACACGAGAGGGCGAGGAAGACAAGTTTCCTGGCCTGAAAGGACGCGGCGACTTCAATCAATTTACCGTCGCATATTAATTATTTAGGTGAGATACACATGCATTTAGCTAAAATACTACCATTACACATTATTAAAACAATAACACTTGCATACACTTAAGTGGTTAAAGCAGTGATTTATTATTATTGTTGCTCATATATATTTTGCTGGAAAAAAAAAGAAGCAGTATATTGAGTCTAGTGGATTATTTGGTGTATATTTATATGTGTATACTTTTCACCATCCTCTCATTTCTTCTTGATTAATTAACGGTCTCATTTTATTACTAATAATCAAATTTAAGTGTTGTTCATTCTCTTATTATTATAATTATAAATAAGGCAACGTGAAGCATTGTGAACTTTGAGAAATTATTTAAACAACGTTACACTACCGTTACTATATCACTTCTAATTAAGTAAATAGTAAATTTGATTTATTTCAATAACTTTTAATTAATTACTTATTAGTTAATTGATGTCGAAAGACAATTTAACGAAGTTAGTGAAAGAATTTGATCATATTTGCACTGCTGAAGGTGATAGTTTTGAGGAAGCAGGTGCGTCTGCTGGGACTGAACTTAGTGATAATATACGCACACTTAGAAGTGGAACACCATATCCACGCGTTCCCGTAGATACTAATTTATTTGCCTGTACTAACCCAACACCCACCAGCATGACAACTAACCCTAGTAGTGGTACTGGAGGGAACACACCCCCTCGCACTCCCTCACCACCGCCTGTTGCCGGTCCGTCGTCTGCGACGGGGGAAGCTCAGCGAGCCTCCGCAAGGCACCCGGGTTAGAAGTAACGAGAAATCGTGGACAGAAAGGAACCGACGACGGGGTTGATATTAATGCTCTTCGCTCATCAATAATAGCGGCTTGCACCTCGCTGATGCTATGGTTCTTCCTGTCAAAATAGGTTCTGTAAGGGCATCTTTGCTGTCGACACCGGCGTTTCAGTTAATGTGCTCTCCGCTGCATCATACTCGGAGTTAAAGCGCGCGTCGCGTGGTAGCCGATGGCCCCTCAGACCACCGATTACCAATTACAGCCTGATCTTAATTGTGTAAAGTTTCGGGGTAAAACCTTGAAGGCGATGGAGATACCCAGACGTTTAATTTCTTCAAACCGTACGGACCCGAAAAGTTTTACCGACGCACAGGAAAATGAGACTCCCGACTGATCTCATAAGTTCGCCTCAGCCTCCTGTTTATAATGTGGATGATTATGGAAAATGTCAGTTTAAAGTTTTCTCAGATATTCACCAGGAAGTACAGAGGAATTTAAAAGAATCAAAAACAGCCATGGCAGAGAAGCAACATAAAAGAGCTTCTCCTGTTGAATTGCAAGCAGGCGATACAGTAATGGTTCAAGTACCTGAAAGGTCTTCTAAACTTTCACCTAAATTTGTCGGACCGCGCCTGATTACTAAGCATATTAGTGGAAATAAGTTTGAGGTGTTAGATCCGTGGCTGCAAACGCTGGAAATTATACATAGCGATCGTCTAAAACGGACGAAGGCCAAAACTAACACAAGCATGGTAGAAACAGCTAATCTTACTAATGCTGTGTATCTTAATACTAATACCACATCTCAACCCACTAAATCTCATGGTTACAATCTACGTTCTCGCAAATAATTTCTTGCTGAATGCTATATAATGAAAGTAGTTTATTTCCATACTTTCTTTTGTTCCCTTTCATTCAAAGGTTGTTTATGATATTCACCGAATAGAGTCATTCCCATTTCAAGTCAACACCTCTTTTCCTCGCCGTTGATTTACCTGATTCTATTGTGCTGGTCAACGAGGGGCACACTCTCTACAGTACCGGTGAATACCAAATACTTCACCAGTGTAAATCTGAGCATATAGGATTTTATTTTTGCCCTGCGTCTCTCTTTGCTTTCTTACCTGTTAAAGAAGAAGGTGCGTGTGAAGTTGCTTTGATTCAACACGATGCTTCACAGAGCTTAAACCTATGCCCTTACACTCAAATGCTGCCAGAACCTTTTTCGTCATGAAAGTTTCATGGGCCATCATTACTTTTTCTTCATCAGTCTCACGATGGTGACAGTGATTTGCCCTTCAGGAAGGTTATATGGTCGACAGACTGGTCACTTTGCTATTCTTAATTTATGTACCTTGAATTCAGCAATAGTGTCGACTCATCCTGAGACACTTCATGAAGGTTTTTGTTTCTAAATTTTTATGCATATTTACACCTTAGATTTTGCTCAAAGTGTAAATATTTCTTCTATTAAGTATGTGGCTAATACCATTTCTGAGTTTAAATTAAATAACATCTCAGATTTTGAATCGGCAGTCCATGCTTCCCTACCAACCTACATGAGTCCCTACGGTCATCATACCGATAGTGTTGGTGATTATTATAATGATTCCTCTATGTTGTCTAGTGAAACATGCTTTAACACTCTATTATATGTTACAAAGTAGAGTTTCAAATAAAGCTGCTAGCGACCACGAATTGACACCTCCACAAGGTTAGGTACATGACTCTAGATATATAGGAACGTCGCGAGGTCGCGTCGAGTAGGTGATCGAGCGATGTACCCCATGTTAGGCAGGTAGTATTACTTATATTTTTATTCCTATATATCTCATGTATTATGCAATTAATGTTATTATAATTGTTGAGGTATATATGTAGTAGGTTCTCGAATGTCTTGTGACGGCGAACGTTCGGAAGCAGCCTCCTGGTGTCTGGCCGTCATCCGGTCAGAGACATGCTGCTGACCGCAGCGTCTAGAAGGTGTTTTTGTGATGTGAGGCGCTATGCTGTCGCCTAAAGAAAAGCGGTTGACATCAGCTTTTGAGGGGTGTCGGCGAAGATACCTCATCCCCAAGCTTGGCCGGTCTCTGCAGACCTACCCGCGCAGCTACACCTACAAGTCACGGACCTCGGAGTGCTCTACTCTCACCGTACATCCGAGGTCCGGACTTGAACGTTATTACTGACATTTCTGTGTTATTACGAGTGCCCTACAAACTGTCGCTGAAGTTATATATATTGCACAAATCTCACCTTATACCCAAGTGTGGAGATATAGTGCCACAGTGACTCTTGTGATATACTTTAATATATGTGCATAACCCTGCTTGCTTAAAATACAAATACAAGCAGTGAGATTTATTCAATGTACCAGTGTACTGATCATCTTATACTGTAAATAAAACTGTATAAAGTACACGTATTTGGCTAAACCGCTCGGGCCACACTATCTCACATAACACTCGTTACCACACCGGGTAACAACATCCCCATGCTCGAACTAAACCACCTGGAGGGCCTAGAGGCTTCAACACGCCTCCAAATGTTTATTGAATTAATAGAACAGGCCACACCCGAGGATGCCTCCCGAATCCAAGTCGCCAAAAGCAGGTTAGGATCAGAAATAGTCATGCTCATACATAACCACCAACGAAAACGGCCGAACCTTTCATGGAGTAATTTTTGTCAGCTATTAAAAAATTAGTTTGCTGTAGATGTGAATCTAGACCGAGCGTGGCAGGATTTAGAAAATGAATTTTATGACTGGGGAGAGAGCCCACAAGTCTTTTGTAATAGAACCATTTGCAAATACGCCACTTTAGAGTCTAAATTTCCAAATGAAAAATTTCCTGATAGAAACAAATACCTAAGACGAAAGGTAAGGCAAGGTCTACCACGAGATCTCAAAGATAAATTGGAAGGTTTCTTAGATGAAGCCTACCCCCTAAATAAATTCCTGGACAGAGTTGAGTACCAAAGACAACTTTTCTTGGAAACACAAACCCCATATGTACAGCAGGTGTCCAGAGAAAATGAAAAGTCAGTAAGACCAAAAGTCACCCAACCCCTAACTTCTGCCCCAGCCCCCTCCCCAGAGTCAGAAAGCAAGTCCGAGATAGAAGATCTCAAGGAACAGATGAAGGCCCTGACAACTCAATTAAGCCAGCTCAAATCAATTAGCCCACCCAGTCAATACCATCAGTATCAGTCCCTTACTCCTTCTGGACGGTCATGGTCCTCCCCAAAGCCCAAAGTATTCTGCCCTTATTGTCGTTCTCACACTCACAACCTGAGAGAATGTGCCTCAGCTCCCCACGATGGGTCGTGCTTTGACTGCCGACGCATGAATTGCAGAAGGGGAAATGCCAATTGCCCAGGGAGAATTAACCAGAATCATAGCTGACTAACTCAGGCCCCCGCCTCTCCTATAATTCAACTATCAGTAAACAATAAATTAGTGTCAGCTTTGGTAGATACTGGTAGTAGTTATACTTTAATGAAAGAGTCCACCAGAAGTAAATTAGGTTGTGAACTCCACCAGAAAAGAAAATTCCCTTGTCTCCAAGGAGTAACAGGAACACCCCTCAGAATACTAGGTTCAGTGTTAGTGGAAGTAGGTATTGGGCTGCAAACGGTAGTAAAGAAATGGGTCCCAGTGGTTCCAAACAGCTATTTGCAAGCAGATATGTTGCTGGGAACTGACATCCTATTCCATTCCTCATTCATATGGGATCCTGAGAAGTTATTTCATTGGGGAAAGGCTCCTTATGCCGTCCACCAAATTCGACCCCGGAAAAGTGCAGTCCGTAACGTAACTCAACTTCCTCCCCCAGTAATATCATTAAAACTTGAGAACCAATTGCATAATCCCAAAGAAATTCGGCTAGATCCATATCAAACCAAATTCATTCCCCTAACGGTTGCAGAAGAAACTGGTACCACCCTCATAGTACACCCACAAGGAAAACCCTCCAGTAACTGTCACCCCTTTTGTGTTAACGTAAATGATGATCAAACTATTCCCTGCCCAGTAACTAACAACACCAAAGTACCCAAATTTTTTAAAATAGGCACCCTTTTTGGCTGGTATGAGAAGGGCGAAGTAAATTCACCTTCAGTACATCACATTCAAAATGACCTCCTTCCCCATTCCGACCAACCTAGTATTCCTGGAGGACGTAAAGAAAAGTTAAATCACCTATTATCTAAATTACCCATGTCCCATTTAAGGAAAACACAAAAAGCAGAATTAAATAAAGTCATCTTAGCCCATGATCAGCTATTTTTGCTGGAAGAGGGAGAATTGGGAACCCTTAATGTCCCACCTGTGGAGATTCAGTTGACAGATGACAGTCCTGTGAGGGCCCCTATGTACCGGTATCCTGAAGCCTCAAAGGAAATAATTAGCCAAATGCTAGAAGATATGGAAGCCCGGGAAATTATAGAAAAATCGACTGCTGCATGGCTCAGCCCGATTGTATTAGTAAGCAAATCAGATGGCTCTAAGAGGATGTGTCTCGATTACAGAAAAGTAAATACTCATTTAGCCACTGACATTTATCCTCTCCCAAGGTTGGACGAATTAGTCGAGCAAGCCTCGGGCCAGGCTTTCTATACCACCCTGGATCTTAAGGAAGCCTACTTCCAAGTTACCATCAAAGACAGTTCTCGAGACATTACCACCTTTAGTGATGGAATATCATTATATCGCTTCCGCAGACTCCCATTTGGATTGTCCTGCTCGCCAGCCATCTTCTCTCGACAAATGGCCTCAATCTTAATCCCTTTATTGAAGGAGGGATGGGTTAGAAATTATCTGGATGACATAATCTTGTGGGCCCCTGATTTTTCCACCATGTTAACTAGAGTCCAAAAGATCTTTCAGACCCTAGAGGAAAGTGGCATCAAATTAAATTTGAGCAAATGTACTTTTGGAGAGGCAGAAGTAAAATTTTTGGGCCATTTGATCTCTAAAGAAGGATGTAAACCTGACCCTAAAAATGTCGAAGCCATAAAAAAAATGCCTCCTCCCAACACAGTTAAAGGAGTCAGACGATACTTAGGAATGTGTTCTTTCTATCGTAAACACATCCAAAATTTTGCCAAATTAGCAGCCCCCCTAAACAATCTCACAAAAAAGAATACTAAATTTAATTGGACAAAAGAATGCCAACACTCCTTTACCACCCTAAAACAAATACTCAGTGATGCCCCAGTGTTAGTTAAGGCAGAATTAACACAACCATTTATAGTCACCACGGATGCTAGCAATACTCATGTTGGAGGTGTCCTCAGCCAGATTCAAGCAGATGGAAGTAACAAGCCCATCGGTTACTTTTCAAAAAAATTAAACCCCACTGAGTCTAGATATTCAGCCACTGATCGAGAAGCCCTAGGAGTGGTATTAACCTGCAGAAATTTCCATCATTATTTATGGGGAACAAAATTTAGCATTTTTACTGACCACCAACCATTAACTAGTATTTTCAAGAGGAAAACCAAAAGCCCCCGAATGAGCAGGTGGATACTGGAAATGAGGGAATATACTTACGACATTAAGTATCTAAAAGGGAAACAAAATGTGGTGGCTGACAGTTTGTCAAGGCCAGTAAGAGTAGTTCGTCAGATAACCGAGCCCAGAAATTATTTAGGACTAAGTCTAACAGCCATAGCCGAAGCCCAAAGAGAAGATGAGAGATGGAAAGAACTAGCAGAATATTTAGAAGGGGGAAAACTACCTACAAAATTATACCCTAAAGTCATCTTAGATCAGTTTGTGGTAGAAGAAAAAGTCTTGTATTTTATTAAGGAAAAAGTAGATGGCACCCTTCACTATTGCTTGGTAGTTCCTCAACCACTCAAACAGAAAGCTTTAGAATTTGCCCATGTAGTTTCTGGACATTTCGGGCAAAAGAAAATAATAGCCAAGGCAGAAGAATTTTTCTATTGGGCCAACCTGAAATCTGAAGTTAACCAGTATGTAAAAAATTGCCTCACTTGCCAACAGTTTAAGGGTACCACAGGATTGCAACAGAAATGGCAAGAATTACCATCAGTATCACAACCATTAGAAAGATTAGGCATTGATCTTACTGATATGACCGCAGGGACACATGGTTATCGATATGTCTTAACAGTAGTGGATCATTTCAGTAGGTTCGTGAAATTATACCCACTTAAAACAAAACACACACACACTGTCGTGGAGAGCATGGAGCAGTACCTCGCAGACTTCGGCACCCCCCAGTCTGTGGTCCACGACAACGGGTTGGAGTTTGTGTCCCGGCAGTTCCAAGACCTCTGCCGGAGGCATCGGATTGCCAACTGCCATACAACCCCATATCATCCCCGAGGGAACAGCACCACGGAGAGTCTCCATTCGTCCCTCAAGACGGTACTGGCTATCCTATGTGCAGGGTACCCACTCAAGTGGCCGCAGTATCTGGCGTCCTGCCAGACAGTACTCAACCATGCTGTGCACTCTTCAACGGCCGTCCAGCCTTTCTTCGCCTTCTTTGGACGCCATGCCCCTCGTCAAGTGGATTCCCCCCTCCCCAGTATTGCAGGAGACCCCGAAGGACTAGAGGTGGCTAAGGAGGTGATCAAACAGACCCATCTCAAACAGACACGACGGTACCGGGAAGTGGCGAACAGGAAAAGAACTAACCAAGCCGTCAGTGTTGGACAATTGGTGTGGGTCAGACAGGAAGTGACACTGCCAGGTACTAGCAGGAAACTGAACCCTAAGTGGACCGGTCCCTACAAGACTATAGAAATCATTAGGGATGGTGGTGCTTACCTGCTAGAGAACGTCTTTACCAGACAAAAGGTGCAAAGGGCGGCTGAGAAAGTGAAGCCGTATGTGGGTACCGAGGAATGGTTATTAGCCCCCTTGGAAGTGTCGTGTGCCAAGGAAGACAATGAAGAACCAATGCCTCCACGGCTTAGGAAAAAACCTCGAAGATATATCGAGGAGTGTTAGGTACAGTGGCTGGGCAGAAACAACCCCAAAGACTATGCCACCATGGGTATTAATTTTAGGATATAAAGGAACAGGTTTGGACAATTAGTGGTGCTAAGTTGCAATCCCCTTGGAGGTATGTTGTTGGTGAATCGACCCAGGTGTGACAGGTCGATAGACTATCCACCTTAATTCCCCCCGGGCCTAGTTTGAGCCCTGAAAGAGTGGTGAACTTTTGGAAGTAGAAGATAAGTTCACAGGATTGTGTGTAGTTCACACAATGGACTAGTTCAGGGAGCTGTAGGCCACTTTAACGTGAGGGAATCACACCTGGTAGTAGTGTGATTAGGCCTCTAAGCTACAGTCTGCCGGTGTTAGGAGGTGGAGGAGACATCAGGACGTAGCCTAAGCTCTGTCAAATGCTTCCTGTATCACCACTTGCTGCGGAAACGAATGAAGGGTGATTGAATGCAAATGTTGTGAGAAAATGAAGATGAATGACTGAGAATTTATGTTATTGTTTGTTTTGGTGTGAAAGCCAAGGGTAGGGAAGGCTCAACTTAGCTACCGAGTGTCCGGGATCTTGTACAGTTGACGAGATCATCCATACTTCTCTCATGAGTATGTGGATTGGGGTGTGCCCTACAATAATCTGAACTACAGCCAAGTAGCAGCAGTAGCCAGGCAATTGGTTTCTCAGGAACCACATATTACGTTGCCAGTGTTTTAGCCAGGAAGGGCTGCAGAAGTAGTGGAGTGGTGGGGAAGGTCGAGTGAATGTTAGACTGATGGAAAACCAAGGTGGGTTGTAGCCTTAGTGACCACTAAACCAGTTCCTAAATTGTAAACCTGTTAGGATGTAATTTTTTTTTATTATTAGTGAGTAAAAACATTTCACCCGGAGGGAAAAGTCGTGTGATGCCTCCAATTTAATCTCAAATAGGTCTACTGAATATACCTTTTTTTGTTTTGTTTAGTCTGCCCTTAGATCCTGTATTCCCAAGGGGATACTGCATTATATAAATGTTTTTACTCACACATCATTCATACTTTTATACTATATGTTTATATTAATGTTTATATTAGAATTGTTTCTCCAAACTTTCAAATCCTATGCAGTCAACCCCTCCCACAAGACAGTTTTCTATGGAAAGAAATTAATATCATAATCTAATCACTATTAATAGTCATTAACTTGTCAAAATGCTCTCCATAGTCTAATATAATTAACCTACTTAGTTATCTTCCCACAAAACTTTGTTAAGGATGACGTAATATTGCATCATGTGAGGCGATCATGCCCCGGGGCCCGGGACGTGCAAAAAGCCACGTAGACAAAAATGTTCCCCTATATAGTAATCCAGAGATCAGGTTCAATAGATACCTAAATGTCACTTATTTAGCGTCAAAATTAATTTCCTATCAACTGATAACTATTTCACGTCTCAATAATCAATTAATAATAAGATCAAAGGAGGAATATCCTCGAAACCCCCCCTTCCCCCTTCTCATCTCCCGCCTTTTTCCCAGACAGCGTCACTCGTGGTTCACCCTTGATTGTGTTCACAGGTGAGTGACATCGCTCTCGAAATCCCTCAATATTTGTGAAATTCAATGCCTCTCGCCATTATTATATAGTCCATAATCTTCCCCAATAGTCTGATTATTATATAGTCCATAATCTTCCCCAATAGTCTGACAATACATGTAAACCCCTATTGAGATCTATTATAAGTGGATAATACCAATTTCCTTCTCTTAAAGAAGGACAACGTGGTTTCAAAACCGCATGGTCCCCTATTCCCTACAAAATATTTCATGGTGTACAATATATATTTTTCACGGTAATTTCTATGTTATTGTGACTGTGTATTAACTTCTGAGTAAGGAAGTGAATTATACTGACTCGTGGTTCACCCTTGATTGTGTTCACAGGGAAAGAATGCCTCCACGACAGTTACACCAATTTCTCATTTACTTTCTTTTGTTTTTGTAGTTAAATGAACGGCTAGAAAGCCACTGCCAAATTTCCAAGTTAAGCTTTAGGAAACTATGTGTCACGTAAGACGGTCTGATAGACCCAGCCCATGTATTCAGGAATAGGAATCGCGTATTCCTACTTAGTGAGGAAGTGCATAAACAGAAACATTGAGATCACCTTACTTTCGGAAATCCCCTGAGAAAAGGTTCTTTAACTGTTCTCAGGCCCAGTTACAAAATTATAACATTTTTAAGGTGATATTTTTCAGGGAAGGGAGTCAAGGGTATAATGTATAATGTGTGAAGAGCTTGGTATCTCGAGGTGAGATATGTATTGCCAACTCTGTATTTATTTTCTTTTTGAGGAAGGTGAAGTTTTTCTGCCATGAGCCATTAAGTTGTCTGATACTATAACTAAGCCGTGTTTCTAAGACTCAGTGATCAGCCTGTGATATTCAAAGTATACATTAAATAAATAACTCAAGTAAAATCTGAGAAAGTGATTCTGTGTTAATACTAACCTGCCGTTGGTGTGGTAAGGTTAATAGGGAGGTGCTCAACACTCTTGAAAAAGGATATGAAACAAATCCACGAATCCATGTGCCTTATTGAAACTCAGTCCACTCTACCAAATAACTAAATTGTTAAATCAGTTCCCCCTTTCTTTTCATTGGTCGCCTATATTTCCCTGGTAGTAATTATTTTCTCTTTCGAATATTTTAACTTCCCTTTAGGAAGAAATTAAATTCCCTGAGAATCCCCTAATTCTCACTAAACCTTTGGGGGTGGTGGCAGCTTTCTTTTCTTAATATTCAGGGAAATATCCAACATCAGGGACCATTAATTAATATAATTAATCAAAGTAAATATCTTTTTAATTGCCATGAGAGTTCCCCATTCGAAGTTAATTTAATGACAAGGCACCACACTGGTGGTCCTTCAGCAGTGAAGTGAAAGTAAAACAAATTAATTAAATAAAGAATAGAATAACAACAATTAACAACTATAAATAAATAAAATAACGCCCCCGTCCCCCCCCCGGGCACCACACAGTGAAGACTTGCCCGGCTGTCACGGTTACCGGCTCACTCTCCCTCAGGCCAAACCAAGCCCAGTCAGGTGTTCAAAGTAATAACACTACAGCTAAGTATAAACAACACAGCTGTTATCAGTGTCATGCCTAAAAACAGTGCAAATAAATGTCCTTAAAAAGAAATATGTTCATGATTTTTCTGATGGTGTACAAGTCATGAAATAATATCCTATTGTTTTGAGGACACATTACATGATTTATCGCTTTGACAAAGATAGAATTCCTAAACTTAAGAGGCTATTAAAGTTCTGCAATTACTGTAAAAGCAATGCAGTTGATTTATACAAAACTACATTTACAAAGAACTGGAAAAAGAAGTTATTATAACTTACAGCTATATGAATGTCAACTTTTGCACGCGTTGATGTTGATGTTCCCTGTTTGGCAACACCCTGTTTCAAAGAATGCATTCACGTGGTGACCAACTTATGAGTGAAGGTGTGCTAGTCACATCAGTGGGTCTGATATCAAGGTAGAAGTGCAATGTAGCATGTGGTTATGATGCTAACCACTGTTTCTTAGACTACTAAGTATGTGGGGGAATGTTGATGTCCCTAGAACACCATACTGCACCACCACGTCATCCAGGCTGCCACACCCGAACCAGATACTCATTCACTCACATACATTGCACGCTAAGTCACCATCACTATCACCACCTCTCTTAACACCCTAACAAGGATATACTACCTCCTCCAGCATAGCTCATATAAGTGTCACCAAGTAAATATCTCTGAATCATGGGAGTGTTAACGTCAAGTGTTCTTAGACTGTTCCATCACCTGCACAAGCCAAATAACACTCACCTACAGCACAAAGGACACAAGCCACACCTAGAACCACTTCCCCTTCCACGCCTCTTCACCCATGAAGCTGCACACATACAACCCATGCCGACATGAGGGTTTTAATAAATACAAATAAACCATCTAGGGTGTCTTCCTAACAGTGGGGTGAGTGCACCTTTAAGTAGCAGCACACACACACAGTCACACACACACACACACGCACACACACACATTACTTCTTCTCCAAGGTGTTGAGACCAATGGATGCTGCAGGGGCTGGCAGTAGAAGGACGCAGAAGGTCTTTGTACTTGTGAGCGAACGGCAAGACATGTGGTGCAACTTTTTTATTTCTTCTTGTTCTTGTCCTTCATGGTGTACTTTTCATAGTTCTTCTGGGGGTCATACGGCTCCCACTGGCTGTCAGAGAAGATGTGCTTGTTCCTCTCATACCATGTGCGCATCACCACCTTGCCTGCAGGACGGAGAGGAAGCTAGACTATCTCTGGCTCTTGGATAATGCAAATATTTTTCCCACACTATCTCGTAAAGGAAGATAATGATGTTATTTATGGTACTGAAGCTTGTACTGTTTTTAGGTTTGTTATGGTGCAATTTTTTTATCTCTAATGTTGGAGTAAGATTAATGAAGGTAATATATGGATGGTTTCAGAGAATACAACATAATGATAAGGAGAGATGAGGCGTTTACATGTAATGTCAAGACCTCTTGCCAAGATGCAATGACTAGGCAAATTCTGACCAACATATCGCAAACACTTTCAATATACGAATTTCTGCGTTTGCCAATATTTTGACTCTAGTCATGTAACGAATCACAGCTCACCAACTTCAGAACTTCATCTGTGTAGACACTGAGCGAGATAATATTTCGATTAAATAAGACGAAAGTAAGACGTTCAAGACCATAACAGTTGTAGAAATAAATAAGATTTATAATATATATATGTTGTTTTTTATATAAAAGCTAACCAAAAACAAGCATAAAGCTTGAAATATATTAGGGAAGTGTTGAAAATTGCGAACGTTGGGCCCTCTACGTGGGTGGAGCGAAGCGGATGTGTGTGTTTTCATGAGAAAGAATCTGGGTATATATTTCAAATAAATCAGAGGAAAGTAAAATGTTTGAGACCATTATAGTTGATCGTCTACATAAGATTTATATTATATATATTGTTTTTAATATAGAAGAACGCCAAAGACAAGCAAAAAGCTTGTAATATATATGATCCCATGTATCATCTTCGTCATTCTTCTCTGTATGGTTCCTAACCTATTCATATCCATCCTGTAGTAAGGAGACCAAAACTGAAACGCATAATGTAAATGGGGCCTAACTAAAGCTAAATTTATATAGTATCAAAATTACTTCTGATGTATTGTTTGTTACTGTTCGGGAAAAAACACATTCATATACACACACATACACACAGGGACACACACTCATACACGCACACAAACACACACACACACACACACACACACACACACACACACACACACACACACACACAAATACATACATACATGAAGTATGACACATTTCAAAAGTGTATATTTATAAGGAGTGGAGTGTGTCAGGTTCCAACTGCCGAGAGGTAAAGGGATTATCGCCTGGGTGTGAAGTCTATGCAGCGATTCTCTTACCCATTGGAGAGAGAGAGAGAGAGAGAGAGAGAGAGAGAGAGAGAGAGAGAGAGAGAGAGAGAGAGAGAGAGAGAGAGAGAGAGAGAGAGAGAGAGAGAGAGAGAGAGAGAGAGAGAGAGAGAGAGAGAGAGAGAGAGAGAGAGAGAGAGAGAGAGAGAGAGAGAGAGAGAGAGAGAGAGAGAGAGAGAGAGAGAGAGAGAGAGAGAGAGAGAGAGAAAGAGAGAGAGAGAGAGAAGAGAGAGAGAGAGAGAGAGAGAGAGAGAGAGAGAGAGAGAGAGAGAGAGAGAGAGAGAGAGAGACAAAGTGACTCAGAGAGAAATAGGAGCATAATTAAAATGTTAATACTTATTTATAAACTCACGGATACTCATACACAGACACACACACATAGACACATTCATATAGACCAACATACACACAGACACACACTCACACAGAGACACCCACACCCACACCCACACACACACACACACACACAGGTAATGTAATACATAACACCAAACTTGACTTGTAAATGTTTTCATAACCATAAGTAAATACTAATACCCAACAACACCCACTTACCAACTAACCAAAAAAACCCAAGGGACATTAATATCATTCAACAGTCTTTGTCTTGCAAGTATTCTGCTGTTTTTCTCGAAATTTTTCAGAACTGCAACACATACCAGAATGGACTGTGGCCCAACATTTTTCGACCGAATTTTACTTCAAGATATTCTACAACGGCACCAGAGCAAGAACCTGAATAGAAGTCTAAGGATGGGAAGAGTTTCTGGTTCTCCAAGAATTAAAGTGATGGAGCCCCAGACAGGGTCCATTCTTGGTTCCCAAGGACCCTCCGTTCACTTTAAAGGAACCCCAATCCCGAGCCTCGACACAGGTAATGTAATTCAGAACACTAAACTTTACTTGTAAATATGTTCTCATAACCGTAAATAAATACTAATACCCAACAACCCTCACTAAACAACTAACCAAAACAAACCAAGGGACATTAATATCATTCAACATTCTTTGTCTTGCAAGTATTCTGCTGTTTTTCTTAATTTATTTCAGAACTGCAACACATACCAAAATGGACTGTGGCCCATTTTCCGACAGAACTCTACTTCAAGATACTCCACAACGGCACCAGCACGATTCTAGACCAATAGAAAACACAAACAAACACACTACACTAACTCCACTATGTAACAAATACACGATTAGGTAATTATATTGTTATTATTGCAATAAGACACTTCACTACTGCACCAGCAAGATTCTGGACCATAACAAAATACAAACACATCACAATAAACACTCCACTATGTACAAAATACACGATGAGGGAATATTATTGTTGTCATTGTAATTGTCATTGCTGAAAATCAGAATACCATTAGGTGGTTTTTCCGCCGGGACAACCCGGTTTTCCACCAAAAACTGAAATAAAAAGCAAGACATAACAAACAAACATATTTGTACACTGAAAATAACAACCATCCAGGTTGGTGTTGCTTCTGCTACTTCCGTTTTCCAAACTTATTTGTTTTTTCATGGACACGAAAAACGTGTAAGAATAAAAACTGTACCATTTATAGTCCAAATTTATTGTTTTAATGTACAATAGGAACACACATAATACTTATATTGGCATAAATGAAATATTTTTATTCACACAACGAATATTTTACTAGCCACAGCTCTATTCGAGCATCCTTACAATAGCTAACCGTTTTTGAACTCCCTCTCTTTGCTGCGTCTAGGATGACTCAGTTGTTGCATCACTAACTTGCACAGTCGTGTTAGTTACCCCTTCCCTTTCCAAACACAATGTATCTTCAGAGTCATGCAATGCTATATTATGAAGAACACAAGCTTTTACAATTTTGGAAATCCTTTCTATATCTGCATCAATATATTACAATCGCCTGAATCTTCCCTTCAAAAACCCAAAAGCATTTTCTATGATAATCCTGGCTTTAGACAATTTTTTATTAAATTTCAACTGACCATCAGACAAATTTCCATTATTCTTAAAAGGAACCATCAAATGCTTGCTTAGAGAAAAAGCAGAATCTCCAACAATATGGTAATTTGGTGAAGGAAAGTACCTGATGTCACTGTTTTGCATTTTGGTGTATAATGAACATGACTTAAAAACTCTGCTATCATGCGCAGACCGTGGGAAACCACTCTGAATGAAAGAAATTTTTTTTATCAGCGGTACAGACAGCCATTAGATTAATACTGTGTCTCTGGTTTCTGTCAATATAATCTGCTTGTGTTTCACTAGGAGCCTTAATATGGATGTGGCATCCATCCACAGCTCCTATCACTCCAAGAATTCCTCCCAAAGATTGAAATTCATGGCTAATTTGTGGTATTTTCTAAGGTGCTGGCCACACAATTACTTCCTGTCCAGCTCTACACAAAACATCTAATAATCTTTGCACACATTCATGGACTGTTGTCATAGAAACTCCAAATAACTCTGAAATCTCACGGTATGTTGACTGTGTTCCTAGATACCACAAGGTGAGTAAAGTGCTTTCCTTGGACCCAGGAAAAGGATGGTACCAGAAGGTGTTTCTGTATAAGCATCGTGGATGAAGTCCAAAGCCATGAGAAAAGATTTTCTTGTTAGACGAAGATGCTTGAAAAAGTCAAGGTCACTCATTGCCTCTATTACATCAGCTAGTCCTTCCTGCTTCGGATGGTGTTCTCTGAAAAAAAACAAAAAAACAATGCAAATAAATAACTAGTGCATCAAAGGAAAAGTTTTATAGCAATTTTGTTAAGTTTGTGCATAATCACACACAGATATATATATATATATATATATATATATATATATATATATATATATATATATATATATATATATATATATATATATAATTATATATTTACATACATATAAATACTTTATTACTTGTACTGATCGTATGATATTATCCTACATCCCCCTTATTATTACCTGATGTCCATGGAGGCTAATGCAGCGACTTCTAGAGTTGCTATAACATGCATCGATGTATCCAGCATTTCATCCATCGGCTCCAGCAGATTGTGCAAAGGATGAGACACATTTAAAAGATTATCACTATCATTAGAATCGTCCTCCAAAAATAAATTGTTGAGCTGTTCCATCTTGCTGCCACTGATGCGGTAGTCTGAATGCGCCGTGCGGAGAAGATGTTGTGGCCCCTGGCCAGTCAAGAATGTGGCGGCTGCAGTGCTGTACTTTCAAGACAGAATCAGCAGGATATACATTTCAAATAAATAAGATGAAAGTAAGATGTTTGAGATCATGGCAGTTGTTGAAATACATAACATTTACATTATTAATGTTGTTTTTAATATAACAAAAATCCACAAACAAGCATAATGATTGTAATATATAAGGGAATTTGTATCACATAGCGAGATGTTGGCTTCTACCGTAGGTGGAGTCAAGAATGGAAGCGGTGCGAAATTATACGGAGAAACCATGATATCTATTTCGAATAAATCTGAAGAAATTAAGATGTTTGAGATAATTTCAGTGATTATAATTTAAAATATGTATATAATATATGTCGCTTTTAATATAAAAGAAAACTAAAAACAAGCATTAAGATTGAAATATATTAGGAAAATTGTGGCAACACCAACCAAGACATTTCTCCTTAAAATCGTGTTCGTGAAAACAAGGCAAGACGTTACGAAGTTATGCGACACATGTAAACGCTTATGGTTTGTTTTCTCACCAGCGTGTCATTCCTCCTTCTTCACTGACGCATTGCTGACCAGTCTAATATCATCGTGGACATCAAAGTGAAACCGCGAACCGCTCTTCCCTCAGGCCTGTGCGGAAACAGTCTTACTCAACATCACAACAAAACATTTTTCATCGCATCAATTCCCTGCATGTAAGTTTGTCAATGATATATAACGAATCAAATAATAATTCTTTATATTTTGTGGTGTTGGATCTTCCTATGCTGCAGAACTGGTCTTAAGGAATCCTATGTTTACTTCCTCTATTTCTGTTCCTTTTTTTCCTTCTCCTACACACACGTACCTTGTTAACAATGAAGTCATAGAAGGTGTAATGATGAGGGATGATGAGATCTTCTTTAATATACATGAGGTGATCCGCAGAGACCGAACGCAGCTTGTTAAACTCCTTGCGTAGGATCTTGAGGCCTCACTGCAGGAACTGATACACACTGTTGCCTGCACAGGGCTCACCTTTCTTCATTCTTACGGAGTGTCGGTGACCAGACCCATCCCAGTAGCTGAAGGTGATCTCTATCTCCTCATTCTTCATGGCCTCCTGTTTTAAGGCTAAACGTACTATTTATATGTTTCTATAAATTGTCTCCTCTCTTACCTGTATATTTATTACCCATTTCCTGTGTTTCCTCTCACCTGTCTCAGCTCCTCTCTAAGTCTGTTCTCGGCATCTTTTCTGTCTCGGTCGGGCAAGAAGCTGGTGTCCACGGCAGGGTTCTTGATCATCTTGAAGCCTTTCTCAGCTTCACTTTCACTAATGGAAGTGTACCGAGGGTCAGTCTTACTGCCACTGTACTGTAGGTAAATATTACCTTCTATTGACCCTGCTGTCATCACTGTACCGTTTCGGTATTCCATTCTACCTTCTTATCTACTACTTTCTATAGACTTTCTATGCTGCCACCACGACACCACTTGGGTATCGACACTATTGCTACTACTACCACTTGGCCCTCCACCACTGAGGTTGAGATACGAACAGAAAACGAATATAGTAAAATAATGGACAACTTTAATGATGAATAAATAAAGTACTCGCTATACCCGTGGTGGTGCTCTTACAAGTGCTTATCCACCCTTTGCGACACAAACATAAACAAATACCTTAACACAAATATTCCTATTCTATCCTACCTAACTATACGTGAGGGAACTGATGGAAAACGACCAAAATACACTCACGCCACAAATATTGTTTGAGAGTCACTGGGTCCCTCTGGCCGTCGTCCTTGTTTGAGAGGCAATTCCACATGCAGCCTTAGTCAAACCACAACCGAAAGACAGTCTTTTGCTGGTCCTCTCGGCAGCTGTCTGGAGCGGGGTCACGGAACACTAGTGACTGACCTTCCGCCCAGACCGATATATATATCCTCAGTTCCAGTGACGTCACGCGTTTTTCCCATCATCCTCTTTCGCTAGTAGTACCTACTCTAACCATAACAAGGTATCTTAACGAGTGTCGAGAATACGAGGATTTACCGGTGATTCCGCAAAGGAATCACCGTAATGATAGTTGGCCCGTTGTACTCGGTACACGGCTTTCCTCTTTAAAAAAATAAATCCTCGTATTCTCACACTCGTAAGAACATGAGTTTATATATTAAAGTCTCAAAAGCATTCTGACATTCACTGGTCCAGTCAAATACTTGGCCTTTTTTAGTAAGGTTGGTAAGAGGGGCCAGAATCTTTGAGAATTTTTCTATGTGGCGGCGATAGAATGAGCACATCCCGATGAAACGTCGCGTTTCCTTGATAGTAGTGGGTGGCTTCATTTGGGTTACTGCGTCTACGTTACGTGGGTCAGGACGATACCCTTCCTTTGACACTATATGTCCTAAGAATTTTACTTGTCTTTGACCAATATTACACTTGGAGAGGTTAAGTTTTATACCTACAGACCTTAGGTGTTTAAATAACTTTTCCAGCCTCTCAATTAAAGTAACGTAGTCTGCCGCATACACAATAAGATCATCAAGATAACTTTTAACCCAATTTTCTTTAAGTAGGGGGACTAGAGCTTGGTTCATTTGTCTAGCGAATAAAGCGGGGCTGCAGCTCAAACCGAAGGGCAATCTTTTAAATCTATAGAGTGAGATTCCATCACTAAAAGTAGTTAGGTCCCTGCTGGATTGATCGAGGGCGATTTGATAATATGCATCCTTCATATCCAAAGTGGCATAGTAGTCACGTCCTGATACATTCTCTACTAACTCTTCTAACTTAGGAAGAGGATGAATATCCATAGCTAGTTGTTTATTTACTTTTCTATAATCTAAACAGAGTCTTTTGTCTCCCCCTGGCTTATTAACTAAAACTATTGGGGACAGCCAAGCCGCAGTTGAACTTTCGATAATACCTTTCCCTTCTAACTCCTTTAATATTGACTGAATCGCCTCCTTTGCTTTCTCGGGATAACGGTATAGAGGCGTACGGCAAGGTCTTGAATCGTCTACCTGTATAAGAGCTGGTTCTGCTTGAATTAAACCTAACTCGCCTGGATGTACTATAAAAAGTTCTTGATGTTGTTGGATGATTTGAAATAATTGTTCTTTCTGTTCTGGATTTAAATGTGACCAATCACGAGATTCTAGGATGGACTGCAGTTTTTCCCAGCGTGTTTGGTAATTACTAATACAATCATTCTCAGGTCCGAGAGCCTCACTAATACGGGAGATAGTAACGGGGGTTTCTTCTGTTTCTAATTGTTCATCTTGTACTCGTTCATAGGTGACTAACAATGTTCCGGGGTGCAAGTTTAACCCTACCTTGGTGTTATTAATGACTGGGATAAATAAAGTTTGATCTTTAGTGACAGTCATAACCATTGGTATTCCATTCTGGACGTATTGATGTCTGGCTTCAACCATTACTACTGTGTTAGGTTGTTCATCGACTTTAATTTCCACCATGGTCGTTAAGTAACAGTCCAGGTGTTTACGAGTAGTTAATCGGCCATATTTGGGGCGGTGATTGGGGTGGTTATTAGGGGCGGGTCGTGTTTCTCTTACCACCCTTTGAACTTTACCATATTCATTTGTTGTTAACACTAAAGGATAAATCAAGTTATTCCAATAAACTTTTCTTGCTTGATAATCTAACGTAAATGTAGCTTGACTGATGGCATTCATACCGAGCAAGGCTGATGGACGCAGATAATTATCAGGAATTACCGCTACTTTAATGGTAATTGGGTGATTACTGATACTAGAAATGGTAACACTAGCTTGACCCAAAACTCGTAATTTACGACCAGTAATTCCTTGCAATGGGGGAATTCTTGAACTATGTTTTATTTCCAGCCCTAATTCTTCTGCTGCACTAAGCTTAAGTAGAGATACATCACTACCTGTATCTAACATTACTTCGAGCACATGATGGTTAACGTCCAGGTTAATGACCGGTGATTGTCACGCTATTCTCCCTCGAGTCATATTAATTCTCCCGGGACAACCTGGTTGTCCTCTTCGACAATTCATCCGCAGGCAATCATAGCAGGAGCCTGGGCGAGGTTGTTTACGACATTCTGCTATAGAATGACTATTAGCTCGACAATAAGGACAATATTTTTCTCTCCTATCCCATTGTCTAAGTCTCCTCTCGACTCTTTCTAAATTGCCCCTCCCTGTTGGTGTTCTCGGAGGGTTACGTGCTATGGCACCTTGGGATGGTAAAGCTGGTTCAATTGTTCGCACGTTATCCCGTTGTTGTGCTAGCACCACTATTCTCTCATTATCTAATTTGCTCAGAAACTTTTTAAGGGTTACATTCTGGTCCAAGTACAACTCTAGCCTATCTCTACTTTCTTTAGGCATGCCCTTCAGTAGTTTGTTTTTAATGAGCTGTTCAGTGTTAGGCACCTCTCCCGACTTTGTTTGTACTTCTAACAACGCAAGTTTACATTTTAGGTTGGTTACAAATTCTATTGGGTCTTCGTCATACGTATATTTTAAATCGTTCAAGGAATCAAAGATACGGTCTTCACTTTGGTCGGTGAGTTCAGTAAGGTGCTTCTTAAAGTTCTCCCACGACATAACTTCTTTATTAAGGATATTCTGAATAAATAGTGAAAGGGGTGAATCTACTCGCATCCGAACTATTTGTTGTCGTTCGTCTGTTAACCGAGAACAACTTTCTACCTGTGACAAGAAAACAGTGAGTCGTCCCGTGCCGTCTACACCATTCAACTGACATAACTCCAGAATAGGGATATCACGTGGCTTCAAAAAGGTTTTAACTGGTCTTTCAAGGGGGAGTGCAGATTCCCTGCGGCGCAGTTCACCTATTAAATCCTCAACACAAACCCTTAAATTATCCACTTCCCTTTCTAACGACTCCATTTTCCTCTGATCGTGATGACCGACTTCTGAACACTCTGGTTTTATTGCTCCACCAAGCGCTTGTTTACCCACTTCTGTTACTTCCTCCTGGAGAAACCACGAGTCGCCTAACAAGTCTATCTGAGAATTCATAATTAAAATTTAATTGGAGGGGGAAGGACGCCCGGCGATCCGAAGACCGCGACTCACTTAACAATCTGGAGACAGGTGCCCGCAGAGGAGACTTTGAGCGTATTAGTCCACTAACACTATCACTAACACTTAAAAAAAGAAAACAATGCATCACTATTAACTCTACGTAACTATTCTAATCACCAATCACTAATCACTACTCTGTAAGGGAATAAAAAAAATTAACTGGAAGGGGGCTAATTACCTACTTAACTAGCACACTGTAGCGTCCTCCGGACAACGTGGGCTGATGCGTAATTTGCATCTACACCGCTGCCACCACTGTACCGAGGGTCAGTGTTACTGCCACTGTACCGTAGGTAAATATTACCTTCTATTGACCCTGCTGTCATCACTGTACCGTTTCGGTATTCCATTCTACCTTCTTATCTACTACTTTCTATAGACTTTCTATGCTGCCACCACGACACCACTTGGATATCGACACTATTGCTACTACTACCACTTGGCCCTCCACCACCGAGGTTGAGATACGAACAGAAAACGAATATAGTAAAATAATGGACAACTTTAATGATGAATAAATAAATAAAGTACTCGCTATACCCGTGGTGGTGCTCTTACAAGTGCTTATCCACCCTTTGCGACACAAACATAAACAAATACCTTAACACAAATATTCCTATTCTATCCTACCTAACTATACGTGAGGGAACTGATGGAAAACGACCAAAATACACTCACGCCACAAATATTGTTTGAGAGTCACTGGGTCCCTCTGGCCGTCGCCCTTGTTTGAGAGGCAACTCCACATGCAGCCTTAGTGAAACCACAACCAAAAGACAGTCTTTTGCTGGTCCTCTCGGCAGCTGTCTGGAGCGGGGTCACGGAACACTAGTGACTGACCTTCCTTTTTTTTTTTTTTTTTTTTTTTTGGCCATCAGCCATGGCATTGGCTATTAGGCCATATAAATTAAATTTTGAACTTTTTTTTTTTTTAGTATTATTTTATTTTATTTATTTTTTATTTGTTTATCAATTTATTTATTTTTTATTTATTTATTTATTTTTTTCCCTTTAATTTATTTACATGTTTGTTTGTTTGTTTGATATATATATATATATATATATATATATATATATATATATTTTTTTTTTTTTTTTTTTTTTTTTTTTTTTTTTATTATTCCATTTTATATTTGTACATAGAAAAAAATAAATAAAAATATATTCATACAATTCCAGTCACGCATCATGCATACACATTCATACTTGGGAGCCTGAACCTAAGGCAAAAACTAAAGTCATTAGTCAGGGAAAGTAGGGGACAAAAATGATACATACATATAATGGGGGAGGATACGTACGAATACGTATTTACAATAAATTTGGGGATAAGTGCATAACATCCACGCTAGACACATAATCATTCATTCAAAACATATTTATAATAAAAGAAAGTGCAGTATATACAAAGTGTCATCAATAAAAAAGAAAAACATTGAAATATACAAGTAAGTCATAACTCTTTGATTAAGTTGGTCTCGGCCAGGAAAATCATCAGGTTATCGACCACATCCGGATGCTGGTCACCCAGAAGGGTGGTCTGCGTCATCGGAAGGCGGCGGGCCTCACAGCAAGCTGCGAGGGACCGTCGCGCCTCCCGATAACGCACACAGTGAAGCAGGATGTGGTCGATAGAGAGGGTAGTGTGACAGGTGATGCATTGGGGTGGGAAGGCGTGGGCGATGTAGGGGAGCATGTGGGTGGGTAGGGTGCAGCCCATCCTGAGGCGTCCGAGGACTACCTCCTGACGCCTTGTGGGGCGGTTGGAGGAAGCCCACTCGCCTAGGATGGGTTTTACTGTGGGAAGATGGAGGTTGTCCCAGTGACTTTGCCACAGGAGGTAAACTGATGATTTTGCAGCCGAGAGACATGACTGCAGATCGCGACGGAGGTTCCACGCTCCCTCGAGCTCTGCAGCGGACCTAGCCAGCATGTCAGCCTGCTCATTCCCGTAAATACGCGAATGACCAGGCACCCAAAACAAAGAGAAAGACTTACGGCGTGAATTTAACTTATCTGACCTTCCGCCCAGACCGATATATATATCCTCAGTTCCAGTGACGTCACGCGTTTTTCCCATCATCCTCTTTCGCTAGTAGTACCTACTCTAACCATAACAAGGTATCTTAACGAGTGTCGAGAATACGAGGATTTACCGGTGATTCCGCAAAGGAATCACCGTAATGATAGTTGGCCCGTTGTACTCGGTACAGAAGCATCACTATTTTCCTCCTCCTTCACAATTTTTTCCTCCTCTTTCACAATTTTTTCCTCCTCCTTCACATTTTTCTCTGTATCTCTCTCACTTTCTTCCTCTTCCTCCTCCTCCTCCTCGTCGTCTGGGCAGAAACAGATCTTGGCAATCTGTGGTTATATATAAATGGTGTTAATATACTTTTGGTGGAAATACATGACCTACTTCTGCTTTACTTCAGTTTAATAAGTGATACACAAAAAAGGTATGTATGTTGAAAAAGCTTCCTATTTTGTGATATTTCCATTTTCTATATTATGGATAAGGTAAAGTGTTGGCGGGCACTCATCTCCTGTCACATCGGCTTTTGAACCTGTGGTGGAAATTAATCCGTTAAACCTGGGACACAAGGCCACTGTGACATCCGAGTTTCCTCAGTTTGCCTTCCCCAAGTTTCCCTAGGTACTCGTTTATTTATCCTCGTCCGGGATTGAACTTGTACCAGCGGATTGGTAGTCAGACGTACTAACCTAACCTAATCTAACCTAACCTCTCAACCCCTTATGGATACGTTAGTTACAAATTGTTCAAAGCAACACACCTTGTCTCTTTGTTCCTTTTTCTTAGCTTGCTTTGCCTCGATCTCCTTTTTGAGTAACTTCTGTTCTCTTATTTTCCTGGCCAGTTCTTTTTCTCTCTCCTTCACAATGTCCTCTTGCTTTGCCTTCATCTCATTCAGTATTACCAGACCAATGGTGGAGCTCTGGAGGAACACGTAGAGGGAATAATAAGGATTGACAAACTCCTAAGTACTCTAAATAAGACATAATAAGCATCAAACACACACACACACACACACACACATGCCAATATTTCAGGAGAGAAGAGAAAGAGGAGATATGATTACGATGTACAAAATGGTAAATCACATAGAGAAGATTGACAGACAGGATTTGGTGATGGTAACTGGAGGTGTGGACAGAAGAACGAGAGGGCATTCTAAGAAGATTGTGAAGAGTCAGTGTTTGAGGGATATCAGGAAGTACAGTTTTCCTCATAGAACGGTGGATATGTGGAATGGCTTGAGTGAAGAAGTTGTCACAGCAACCAGTGTGCGTACATTTAAGGAAAAGTTGGATAAATATAGTTATGGAGACAGGACATAATGAGCCCTGCTCGAACCCTGTAAATTACAACTAGGTAAATACACACACACTGTAACTGTATGTATATTTTATCATTCCTTTGTTGATCTCATTTATATAAAGATATTTAGAAGGTTCAAATACTGTAAAGAAGGATCAGTAGATGCCTAGCTGTTTCATAAGTAAAGGCGATCACATTGCTTATAGAGATATGTTCACGTCACTCATTGCTGACAAGAGAAGCGCGCTCGCAGGATGTGATCGAGGTGAGATCTGTTTATTTCTTATATATTGTGGTATAAATTGACTGTTATGATGATTTATTGATTGTAAGCATTACTTGAAGTGTATGACAATGCCATGAGAATGTATGTGTATTCGTTCTGTGACTGGAAATGTATATTTCAGTTCTTTACGACATGGTAGAGCCAGCCAGACATGGCATAGCCAGACATGGTGAGGCAAAAGAGAGGACTGAGCTTCAATAAACGTCATCGGGAAATACGGGTTTCTGTTCACCCTGGTGAGGAAGCATGTCCTGCCATGCCTGTAAAACAGTTCACATTAATTGGAAGCCTGCGAAAGCCTCTATAGTAAAGAACTCGTCTCAACAAATGTGAAGATTGCTACGAGACGAGGGGACGCCACCTCACCCTAAGAAATCCCTTGTGTCAGCATTTCTGCCCCGGATACAAGCCGCACCCACAACAACGCCACCCCCACAGCCTCCATCTTATAATGCATCAAGGTCACAGGCAAGAGATTGTAGCTACACTGTAACAGTTCCTATATGGTAATATTGCCCTAAAATAGATTTGAATAGAGTGGGCAATCTAGAAGTCAGGATATTTGTTCAGTGTAGCTACTCCCTCAGTATATTTTTAATAATGTCTAATATTGAGGAGAAAGGTGCCGTAGGTGGTCTGATTGAAGATGAGAGGGAATGGCAGGCGGGTAGAGGCGTACAGAGCCATGTTGGAGGTGCTAGGGAGAGATTGCCAACCGCGAAGGGGAAGGAGTATAAAATTAGTCAAGTTATAGGGAAGGTGGGGTTCTTTCAACGCAAATGGAAGAAATTTGTAAACAGAATTGGTAAAGGTATGGAAGAAGCATCCAGTTTCATGCACTTAATCAAAATGTCTGATGAAGAAATGGAATTGTATGCTAACTATGTTAGTGCATGTATGGAACTTAAAGATCTTAAGCAAGAAGAGTCGGATGAGTTAGATGAGTTAGAGAACTTTAAAGTAGATGAACAGATTCACCAAGAAACTGTAAAGGATTTTAAGAGTAAGAAATTGGAGATACTAAGTGGTAAAGAATCTGTATTTTCTCATGCTAGTAAAGGTTCTAGTAGACATTCTAAAGCATCTAAGGCTTCTTCTGCATCATTACTAAGAAGGCAAGAAGCAGCAGCTAAATTGGCCGTGCTTAAAGCGGAAATAGAACATCATGATAATGTAGCTGAGGCACAGGCGTTAGTGGCAAAGAGTACAGCTGAGGCACAGGCGTTAGTGGCAAAGAGTACAGCTGAATTAGCCAAAAGAGAAAAAATGAGAGACATAGCAGTTGTCAGTGCAGAACTTGAAGCTCTAAATGAAGTTGAAGAGGATGATAGAGGGATGCTTCCAAGTGATGATGAAAGTGTAGGGAGGCAACAACATCTTCAACAATATTTAGAGGTACAAAGCAAAGATGTATCGCTACTGCAGTCTGATTCAGAGATAGATGAAGCCATGCCTCATAAATGTGTTACATTCTTCCCTAAACATAGATCTAAGGGTAAATCTCATAGTCTAATGAATGAGGAAGGATTAGGTGTTAGTAGAAGTACAAACGTTAATGCTCAAGCAATGAATCTCAACCCCTTAGCTCATAGTTTCATACCTCCTAGTAACTATACTCCTACTAATAATGTCAAACAGTTCTGTCAGTCTCTTTCCACTCCTGGTAGTAATCCTGTTACTTATATACCTGTTCAAGGATGGAGTTTACCTCCAATAGAGCCTCTAATTTTTAGTGGAGAACCCATGGAATTTCCACTCTGGATAAAAAAGTTTAAAACCTTTGTGGAAGCTAGGACAACTGATGCATCAGAGAGACTTGCATATCTTGACAAATATACAAGTGGTGAGGCAAAGGAAGCCATAAGAATGTTAATGTATTTAAATACTAACCAAGATTATGACACAGCAAAGATTTGGAAATGAAAGTATAGTTGCCAATGCTTACATGAAAAGGTTGTCAGGATGGCCACAAATTCCTCAAGACGATGGTCCAGCCCTAATGAAGTTTTCAGATTTTTTAGAATGTTGTAGGGCAGCTATGCATTCTATTCCTTACTTGTCATTCCTTAATGATCCCAGAGAACATAGGAAATTACTAACAAAACTTCCTAGATCCATAATTAATAGTTGGAATGCAAAATTAAGTAAACATTGTTATGGCAGTTCTCAGTATGGGCCAGGACAGTACCCACCCTTTGAAAGTTTTTGTAAATTCATCAACTCACAAGCTCATGCAGCATGTGATCCTTTTACTTCATACAATGCTGTGGTCATGGAAGCAAATGACAGTGGTAAAGGCAATGCAAGCTTGAACAGGAATAAGAGTAATAGGTCATATACCATGACTAAATTTAGAGGAAGTAAAGGTTTCATTACAAAACCATCTGAGGAAAGGACAGCTAGTTCCTTTAACAGTAAAGTAAATGTAGAGACTATGAAACAAGACTTTAAAGGAAAGGAAGGAAAGAGACAATTTTGTCGCTACTGTAAAGAGGAGCATGATTTAGAAAATTGTAAACTATTTGTAAAACTTGATCCTGATACAAAGTTTACATTTATCAAAGAAAAAAGATTATGTGCAGGATGTTTAAATTGGGGTCACATCAAGAAAGACTGTAGGAGAAAGAAATCGTGTAAGGTATGTCAGAGATTCCATCCCACCGTTTTCCATAATGATGCTTTAAGATCTCAGACTCAAGAAAGACCAGAACGGGTAATTGATCTCAAGAAAAACGATGAAAGACCAGTTGTAATAAATGACGTTAAGGTCAAACAGTCAGTTGCTGGAGACACACACACTTTAATAGTACCAGTGTGGATGTACCAAGAAGGTAATGAAGGGAATAAAGTGTTAGTGTATGCATTGTTGGACAATCAATCTGATGCTTGTTTCGTGAAGCAAAGTCTCTTAGATGAGGTGGGAGTGAGTGGACCGCAAATTTCTTTGCAAACTTCCACAATAAATGGAGAAGAGACAATTGTGTGTAATAAAGTCTCTGGACTTATAGTACGAGGCATCTATGATGAACGAGATATAGAGCTTCCACATGCATACTCTAGAGAGAATATCCCAGCACGACGAGATCAGATTCCTAGAAGGGAGACAGCAGAAGGGTGGTCCCTCTTATCTCTAATTGCTTCTAAACTCATACCATATAGGTCAGATGTAGAAATAGGACTTCTGATTGGAGTGAATTGTAATGAAGCAATAGAGCACAGGGAAGTAATCACAGGGGAGTCTGGAGAGCCCTGTGGGATAAGAACAGAGTTAGGATGGGGCATCCAAGGAAGGGTTGCTGTTAGTCAAGGCTTAGAAGATAATATCCTGACAGTATTTAGAACATTTGTACAAGAGGTCGAGATAAATCAGGAAAAAAGGGTAAGCTTCTTAGTCGTTCCATCAAGGACTAAGGAGATAATAAATCCCTCCCAAGTAAAAGGTATGTTTGAGCTTGATTTCAATGAAAGGAAGTCAGCTGATGTTCTATTATCGTATGAAGACAAAAGGTTTATGAATAAAATGAAAGCTGGAGTACATCAGCTGGAAGACAGGCATTACGAGTTGCCTCTTCCTCTTAAAAACGACAATGTCAAGCTTCCAAACAATAAAACTTTGGCAGAGCATAGATTAATGAAGCTAAAAAGCAGACTTGACAAAGATAAACAACACCATGATAACTATAAAGTGTTCTTGGATAATATGATAGATAAAGGGTATGCAGAGGTTGTGCCTAAGAAGGATCTAAATAAGGATGATGGTCAAGTTTGGTACATTCCACATCATGGAGTGTATCACTCTAAGAAACCAGGTAAACTCAGAGTGGTATTTGACTGCAGTGCAAACTATAAGAGTCAGTCTTTAAATGGCCATTTGTTACAGGGTCCAGACCTCACCAACAAATTGGTAGGGGTACTTTGCAGATTTAGGCAGGAACCTATTGCATTTGTTTGTGATATAGAAGCAATGTACCACCAAGTGAAGGTGAATCCAGAGCACAGGGACATGCTTAGGTTCCTTTGGTGGAAAAATGGTGATGTAACTAAAGAAATTGTTGAATACAGAATGACGGCTCACTTGTTTGGTGCTACATCGTCTCCAAGTGTTGCCAATTTTGCATTAAAGAAGGCTGCAGACGACCATGAATATCTGTGTGGTTCTGATGCAGCAAATTTTATAAGAACAGATTTTTATGTTGATGATGGCCTTAAGTCAGTGGCAACAGTGAATGAAGCCGTCACTCTGATGAAACAAAGCAAGGCAATATGTAGCATGGGAGGTTTCAACCTTCATAAGTTCTTGTCCAACAGTAGGGAAGTACTAGAAACGACATCCCCTCATGAAAGAGTGAATGTTGTTAAGAATTTAGATCTTAGTAAAGAAACACTCCCCATGGAAAGAACTCTGGGAATTCAATGGTGTATAGAGTCTGACACTTTTCAATTTAGGATACAGTTGAAGGATAAACCACTTACGAGAAGAGGTATTTTGTCCACTGTGAGCTCTGTATATGACCCGTTAGGTCTAGTGTCACCTGTCATTCTTGTGGGCAAACAAATCCTTCAAGAATTGTGTAAATGTGGGTCTAATTGGGATGACGAGGTGCCAGATAATGTCAGATCTAAATGGGTAAAATGGAGAAATGAGTTGCACAAGTTGGAAGACCTCAGAATACCTAGATGCTATAAACCTGAGTCATTTGGAGAAGTCAAGAATGTTGAATTGCATCACTTTTCAGATGCCTGTCAAGATGGATATGGCCAGTGTTCTTACATTAGATTGATTAACGAAACTGGTAAGATACACTGTGCTTTAGTCATGGCAAAATCGCGTGTCACGCCTCTAAAATCCATCACAATTCCCAGATTAGAACTTACAGCAGCAGTCGTGTCAGTTAGAGTTCATGCATTACTCAGGAAATAACTTAACTACAAAAATGTAAAGGAAGTGTTTTGGTCTGACAGCAAAGTCGTCCTTGGTTACGTAGCAAATGAGTCAAAGAGATTTCATGTGTATGTAGCTAACAGAGTACAGCAAATTAGAGACGAAACCTCACCTGATCAGTGGAAATATGTAAACACAGAGAATAACCCAGCTGATCATACATCTCGAGGAATGACAGTACAGGAATTAATTAAGACCAAGAACTGGTGGAAAGGACCAGAATTCCTTTGGAATCAGAATGAAATTACTGACTATCCTCGATGCAAGATTATAGATGATGATGATCCAGAGGTAAAGAAGATTGTATGCTATGCTGTATCTGCAAATGTACAAAGGCCTTCACCCCTCTTAAAGAGGCTTGAACATTTTTCTAAGTGGTTTCATGCTAAGAGAGCAATTGCTGTATGCCTGAGGCTTCAGCATAAATTCAAATGTATCAGAAACCGTGACACTATAGTCAGCCAAAGCCAATATGTACCAGTGACGGTAGAAGAAATAGCAGAATCAGAGAAGGAAATAATAAGACAAGTTCAAGTTGAGGCATTTCAAAGCGAAAGAACTATACTAAAGGGTAACATTGAAGATTCTGTATTCAGTAAAGACAAGAGGAGAGGTAAAGCAGTAGCCAGGACAAGTTCATTATACAAACTTGATCCCTTTATAGATAGGGATGACATAATGAGAGTAGGAGGAAGATTAAGACAGGCTAACGTTCAAGATACCCTAAAACATCCAGCCATCCTTCCAAAACAGTCACACATCACTGATCTCATCATATGCCATCACCATGAAAGGGTCAGTCATCAAGGCAGGGGTATAACTTTAAATGAGATAAGATCATGTGGTTATTGGATTATAGGAGGATCTTCACTTGTGTCTAGGCATATTTCCAAGTGCGTTATTTGCCGCAAAGTTAGAAGTGACACACAAGAACAAAAGATGGCAGACTTGCCCACAGATAGACTGGAACCCTCACCTCCATTCACTTATTCGGCAGTTGATTTCTTTGGCCCCTTCTTTGTTAAACAGGGTAGAAACGAGCTAAAGAAATACGGAGTACTTTTCACTTGCATGGTGTCGAGAGCAGTACATCTTGAAACAGCAAACAGCATGGATACAAGCTCTTTCCTCAATGCTTACCGTCGTTTTGTAGGGCGACGAGGCCCAGTTAGACAGTTGAGATGTGACCAAGGAACGAACTTTGTGGGAGCCAAAACTGAACTTAAAAAATGTTTGACAAGTAATGTAAGACAAGAACTTATGAAGCACCAGTGCGACTGGATAGACTTTAAAATGAATGTGCCCAATGCCAGCCATATGGGTGATGTATGGGAGAGGCAGATACGAACAGTAAGGAATGTATTGTCAGTGTTACTTGATCAGCATGGTGGTCAGTTAGATGATGAGACCTTGAGGACATTTCTAGTCGAAGCAGAAACCATAGTTAATGGTCGTCCTCTAACGATTGACGGCTTAGAGCCCTTAACACCTAACATGTTGCTGACTATGAAAACAAAGGTAGTGCTGCCTCTTCCAAACACCTTTGAGAAAAATGATTTGTACTGTAGAAAAAGATGGCGTAGGGTGCAATATTTGGCTAATGAGTTTTGGTCAAGATGGAAAAGAGAGTACATGCAATCCTTGCAAGTTAGACAAAAATGGACCAAAACTCGAAGAAATCTTATGGTCAATGATGTTGTTATTGTAAAGGATCACAATCTGCCAAGAAACAGTTGGAGATTGGGTAGAGTCATAGAAGCTTTGCCTGATAATGACGGTCTTGTAAGAAAGGTTAAGCTCATGATGGCAGATTCTAATATTGACAATCAGGGAAAACGTACAAGATGTATAAACATAATGGAAAGACCTATCCAGTCTTGTTCTCTTGGTAGAATGTGATCAAGTTGAAGACCAGGGTATCCCCGCCAAGGAGCCTTTGTAATTTAAGTGCCTTATGATGTGCCAGTATTAGTTTTAAGGCAAATTGTCTTTTAGTTTTTAAGGTAAATTGTTGTACAATTTAGGGGAGCCATGTAACTGTATGTATATTTTATCATTCCTTTGTTGATCTCATTTATATAAAGATATTTAGAAGGTTCAAATACTGTAAAGAAGGATCAGTAGATGCCTAGCTGTTTCATAAGTAAAGGCGATCACATTGCTTATAGAGATATGTTCACGTCACTCATTGCTGACAAGAGAAGCGCGCTCGCAGGATGTGATCGAGGTGAGATCTGTTTATTTCTTATATATTGTGGTATAAATTGACTGTTATGATGATTTATTGATTGTAAGCATTACTTGAAGTGTATGACAATGCCATGAGAATGTATGTGTATTCGTTCTGTGACTGGAAATGTATATTTCAGTTCTTTACGACATGGTAGAGCCAGCCAGACATGGCATAGCCAGACATGGTGAGGCAAAAGAGAGGACTGAGCTTCAATAAACGTCATCGGGAAATACGGGTTTCTGTTCACCCTGGTGAGGAAGCATGTCCTGCCATGCCTGTAAAACAGTTCACATTAATTGGAAGCCTGCGAAAGCCTCTATAGTAAAGAACTCGTCTCAACAAATGTGAAGATTGCTACGAGACGAGGGGACGCCACCTCACCCTAAGAAATCCCTTGTGTCAGCATTTCTGCCCCGGATACAAGCCGCACCCACAACAACGCCACCCCCACAGCCTCCATCTTATAATGCATCAAGGTCACAGGCAAGAGATTGTAGCTACACTGTAACAGTTCCTATATGGTAATATTGCCCTAAAATAGATTTGAATAGAGTGGGCAATCTAGAAGTCAGGATATTTGTTCAGTGTAGCTACTCCCTCAGTATATTTTTAATAATGTCTAATATTGAGGAGAAAGGTGCCGTAGGTGGTCTGATTGAAGATGAGAGGGAATGGCAGGCGGGTAGAGGCGTACAGAGCCATGTTGGAGGTGCTAGGGAGAGATTGCCAACCGCGAAGGGGAAGGAGTATAAAATTAGTCAAGTTATAGGGAAGGTGGGGTTCTTTCAACGCAAATGGAAGAAATTTGTAAACAGAATTGGTAAAGGTATGGAAGAAGCATCCAGTTTCATGCACTTAATCAAAATGTCTGATGAAGAAATGGAATTGTATGCTAACTATGTTAGTGCATGTATGGAACTTAAAGATCTTAAGCAAGAAGAGTCGGATGAGTTAGATGAGTTAGAGAACTTTAAAGTAGATGAACAGATTCACCAAGAAACTGTAAAGGATTTTAAGAGTAAGAAATTGGAGATACTAAGTGGTAAAGAATCTGTATTTTCTCATGCTAGTAAAGGTTCTAGTAGACATTCTAAAGCATCTAAGGCTTCTTCTGCATCATTACTAAGAAGGCAAGAAGCAGCAGCTAAATTGGCCGTGCTTAAAGCGGAAATAGAACATCATGATAATGTAGCTGAGGCACAGGCGTTAGTGGCAAAGAGTACAGCTGAGGCACAGGCGTTAGTGGCAAAGAGTACAGCTGAATTAGCCAAAAGAGAAAAAATGAGAGACATAGCAGTTGTCAGTGCAGAACTTGAAGCTCTAAATGAAGTTGAAGAGGATGATAGAGGGATGCTTCCAAGTGATGATGAAAGTGTAGGGAGGCAACAACATCTTCAACAATATTTAGAGGTACAAAGCAAAGATGTATCGCTACTGCAGTCTGATTCAGAGATAGATGAAGCCATGCCTCATAAATGTGTTACATTCTTCCCTAAACATAGATCTAAGGGTAAATCTCATAGTCTAATGAATGAGGAAGGATTAGGTGTTAGTAGAAGTACAAACGTTAATGCTCAAGCAATGAATCTCAACCCCTTAGCTCATAGTTTCATACCTCCTAGTAACTATACTCCTACTAATAATGTCAAACAGTTCTGTCAGTCTCTTTCCACTCCTGGTAGTAATCCTGTTACTTATATACCTGTTCAAGGATGGAGTTTACCTCCAATAGAGCCTCTAATTTTTAGTGGAGAACCCATGGAATTTCCACTCTGGATAAAAAAGTTTAAAACCTTTGTGGAAGCTAGGACAACTGATGCATCAGAGAGACTTGCATATCTTGACAAATATACAAGTGGTGAGGCAAAGGAAGCCATAAGAATGTTAATGTATTTAAATACTAACCAAGATTATGACACAGCAAAGATTTGGAAATGAAAGTATAGTTGCCAATGCTTACATGAAAAGGTTGTCAGGATGGCCACAAATTCCTCAAGACGATGGTCCAGCCCTAATGAAGTTTTCAGAT
This sequence comes from Cancer borealis, assembly GCA_036785275.1. Taxonomy (NCBI): domain Eukaryota; kingdom Metazoa; phylum Arthropoda; class Malacostraca; order Decapoda; family Cancridae; genus Cancer; species Cancer borealis. The sequence goes on along the minus strand of JAXIVD010000300.1, from coordinate 84,651 downwards.
TTTTTAGAATGTTGTAGGGCAGCTATGCATTCTATTCCTTACTTGTCATTCCTTAATGATCCCAGAGAACATAGGAAATTACTAACAAAACTTCCTAGATCCATAATTAATAGTTGGAATGCAAAATTAAGTAAACATTGTTATGGCAGTTCTCAGTATGGGCCAGGACAGTACCCACCCTTTGAAAGTTTTTGTAAATTCATCAACTCACAAGCTCATGCAGCATGTGATCCTTTTACTTCATACAATGCTGTGGTCATGGAAGCAAATGACAGTGGTAAAGGCAATGCAAGCTTGAACAGGAATAAGAGTAATAGGTCATATACCATGACTAAATTTAGAGGAAGTAAAGGTTTCATTACAAAACCATCTGAGGAAAGGACAGCTAGTTCCTTTAACAGTAAAGTAAATGTAGAGACTATGAAACAAGACTTTAAAGGAAAGGAAGGAAAGAGACAATTTTGTCGCTACTGTAAAGAGGAGCATGATTTAGAAAATTGTAAACTATTTGTAAAACTTGATCCTGATACAAAGTTTACATTTATCAAAGAAAAAAGATTATGTGCAGGATGTTTAAATTGGGGTCACATCAAGAAAGACTGTAGGAGAAAGAAATCGTGTAAGGTATGTCAGAGATTCCATCCCACCGTTTTCCATAATGATGCTTTAAGATCTCAGACTCAAGAAAGACCAGAACGGGTAATTGATCTCAAGAAAAACGATGAAAGACCAGTTGTAATAAATGACGTTAAGGTCAAACAGTCAGTTGCTGGAGACACACACACTTTAATAGTACCAGTGTGGATGTACCAAGAAGGTAATGAAGGGAATAAAGTGTTAGTGTATGCATTGTTGGACAATCAATCTGATGCTTGTTTCGTGAAGCAAAGTCTCTTAGATGAGGTGGGAGTGAGTGGACCGCAAATTTCTTTGCAAACTTCCACAATAAATGGAGAAGAGACAATTGTGTGTAATAAAGTCTCTGGACTTATAGTACGAGGCATCTATGATGAACGAGATATAGAGCTTCCACATGCATACTCTAGAGAGAATATCCCAGCACGACGAGATCAGATTCCTAGAAGGGAGACAGCAGAAGGGTGGTCCCTCTTATCTCTAATTGCTTCTAAACTCATACCATATAGGTCAGATGTAGAAATAGGACTTCTGATTGGAGTGAATTGTAATGAAGCAATAGAGCACAGGGAAGTAATCACAGGGGAGTCTGGAGAGCCCTGTGGGATAAGAACAGAGTTAGGATGGGGCATCCAAGGAAGGGTTGCTGTTAGTCAAGGCTTAGAAGATAATATCCTGACAGTATTTAGAACATTTGTACAAGAGGTCGAGATAAATCAGGAAAAAAGGGTAAGCTTCTTAGTCGTTCCATCAAGGACTAAGGAGATAATAAATCCCTCCCAAGTAAAAGGTATGTTTGAGCTTGATTTCAATGAAAGGAAGTCAGCTGATGTTCTATTATCGTATGAAGACAAAAGGTTTATGAATAAAATGAAAGCTGGAGTACATCAGCTGGAAGACAGGCATTACGAGTTGCCTCTTCCTCTTAAAAACGACAATGTCAAGCTTCCAAACAATAAAACTTTGGCAGAGCATAGATTAATGAAGCTAAAAAGCAGACTTGACAAAGATAAACAACACCATGATAACTATAAAGTGTTCTTGGATAATATGATAGATAAAGGGTATGCAGAGGTTGTGCCTAAGAAGGATCTAAATAAGGATGATGGTCAAGTTTGGTACATTCCACATCATGGAGTGTATCACTCTAAGAAACCAGGTAAACTCAGAGTGGTATTTGACTGCAGTGCAAACTATAAGAGTCAGTCTTTAAATGGCCATTTGTTACAGGGTCCAGACCTCACCAACAAATTGGTAGGGGTACTTTGCAGATTTAGGCAGGAACCTATTGCATTTGTTTGTGATATAGAAGCAATGTACCACCAAGTGAAGGTGAATCCAGAGCACAGGGACATGCTTAGGTTCCTTTGGTGGAAAAATGGTGATGTAACTAAAGAAATTGTTGAATACAGAATGACGGCTCACTTGTTTGGTGCTACATCGTCTCCAAGTGTTGCCAATTTTGCATTAAAGAAGGCTGCAGACGACCATGAATATCTGTGTGGTTCTGATGCAGCAAATTTTATAAGAACAGATTTTTATGTTGATGATGGCCTTAAGTCAGTGGCAACAGTGAATGAAGCCGTCACTCTGATGAAACAAAGCAAGGCAATATGTAGCATGGGAGGTTTCAACCTTCATAAGTTCTTGTCCAACAGTAGGGAAGTACTAGAAACGACATCCCCTCATGAAAGAGTGAATGTTGTTAAGAATTTAGATCTTAGTAAAGAAACACTCCCCATGGAAAGAACTCTGGGAATTCAATGGTGTATAGAGTCTGACACTTTTCAATTTAGGATACAGTTGAAGGATAAACCACTTACGAGAAGAGGTATTTTGTCCACTGTGAGCTCTGTATATGACCCGTTAGGTCTAGTGTCACCTGTCATTCTTGTGGGCAAACAAATCCTTCAAGAATTGTGTAAATGTGGGTCTAATTGGGATGACGAGGTGCCAGATAATGTCAGATCTAAATGGGTAAAATGGAGAAATGAGTTGCACAAGTTGGAAGACCTCAGAATACCTAGATGCTATAAACCTGAGTCATTTGGAGAAGTCAAGAATGTTGAATTGCATCACTTTTCAGATGCCTGTCAAGATGGATATGGCCAGTGTTCTTACATTAGATTGATTAACGAAACTGGTAAGATACACTGTGCTTTAGTCATGGCAAAATCGCGTGTCACGCCTCTAAAATCCATCACAATTCCCAGATTAGAACTTACAGCAGCAGTCGTGTCAGTTAGAGTTCATGCATTACTCAGGAAATAACTTAACTACAAAAATGTAAAGGAAGTGTTTTGGTCTGACAGCAAAGTCGTCCTTGGTTACGTAGCAAATGAGTCAAAGAGATTTCATGTGTATGTAGCTAACAGAGTACAGCAAATTAGAGACGAAACCTCACCTGATCAGTGGAAATATGTAAACACAGAGAATAACCCAGCTGATCATACATCTCGAGGAATGACAGTACAGGAATTAATTAAGACCAAGAACTGGTGGAAAGGACCAGAATTCCTTTGGAATCAGAATGAAATTACTGACTATCCTCGATGCAAGATTATAGATGATGATGATCCAGAGGTAAAGAAGATTGTATGCTATGCTGTATCTGCAAATGTACAAAGGCCTTCACCCCTCTTAAAGAGGCTTGAACATTTTTCTAAGTGGTTTCATGCTAAGAGAGCAATTGCTGTATGCCTGAGGCTTCAGCATAAATTCAAATGTATCAGAAACCGTGACACTATAGTCAGCCAAAGCCAATATGTACCAGTGACGGTAGAAGAAATAGCAGAATCAGAGAAGGAAATAATAAGACAAGTTCAAGTTGAGGCATTTCAAAGCGAAAGAACTATACTAAAGGGTAACATTGAAGATTCTGTATTCAGTAAAGACAAGAGGAGAGGTAAAGCAGTAGCCAGGACAAGTTCATTATACAAACTTGATCCCTTTATAGATAGGGATGACATAATGAGAGTAGGAGGAAGATTAAGACAGGCTAACGTTCAAGATACCCTAAAACATCCAGCCATCCTTCCAAAACAGTCACACATCACTGATCTCATCATATGCCATCACCATGAAAGGGTCAGTCATCAAGGCAGGGGTATAACTTTAAATGAGATAAGATCATGTGGTTATTGGATTATAGGAGGATCTTCACTTGTGTCTAGGCATATTTCCAAGTGCGTTATTTGCCGCAAAGTTAGAAGTGACACACAAGAACAAAAGATGGCAGACTTGCCCACAGATAGACTGGAACCCTCACCTCCATTCACTTATTCGGCAGTTGATTTCTTTGGCCCCTTCTTTGTTAAACAGGGTAGAAACGAGCTAAAGAAATACGGAGTACTTTTCACTTGCATGGTGTCGAGAGCAGTACATCTTGAAACAGCAAACAGCATGGATACAAGCTCTTTCCTCAATGCTTACCGTCGTTTTGTAGGGCGACGAGGCCCAGTTAGACAGTTGAGATGTGACCAAGGAACGAACTTTGTGGGAGCCAAAACTGAACTTAAAAAATGTTTGACAAGTAATGTAAGACAAGAACTTATGAAGCACCAGTGCGACTGGATAGACTTTAAAATGAATGTGCCCAATGCCAGCCATATGGGTGATGTATGGGAGAGGCAGATACGAACAGTAAGGAATGTATTGTCAGTGTTACTTGATCAGCATGGTGGTCAGTTAGATGATGAGACCTTGAGGACATTTCTAGTCGAAGCAGAAACCATAGTTAATGGTCGTCCTCTAACGATTGACGGCTTAGAGCCCTTAACACCTAACATGTTGCTGACTATGAAAACAAAGGTAGTGCTGCCTCTTCCAAACACCTTTGAGAAAAATGATTTGTACTGTAGAAAAAGATGGCGTAGGGTGCAATATTTGGCTAATGAGTTTTGGTCAAGATGGAAAAGAGAGTACATGCAATCCTTGCAAGTTAGACAAAAATGGACCAAAACTCGAAGAAATCTTATGGTCAATGATGTTGTTATTGTAAAGGATCACAATCTGCCAAGAAACAGTTGGAGATTGGGTAGAGTCATAGAAGCTTTGCCTGATAATGACGGTCTTGTAAGAAAGGTTAAGCTCATGATGGCAGATTCTAATATTGACAATCAGGGAAAACGTACAAGATGTATAAACATAATGGAAAGACCTATCCAGTCTTGTTCTCTTGGTAGAATGTGATCAAGTTGAAGACCAGGGTATCCCCGCCAAGGAGCCTTTGTAATTTAAGTGCCTTATGATGTGCCAGTATTAGTTTTAAGGCAAATTGTCTTTTAGTTTTTAAGGTAAATTGTTGTACAATTTAGGGGAGCCATGTAACTGTATGTATATTTTATCATTCCTTTGTTGATCTCATTTATATAAAGATATTTAGAAGGTTCAAATACTGTAAAGAAGGATCAGTAGATGCCTAGCTGTTTCATAAGTAAAGGCGATCACATTGCTTATAGAGATATGTTCACGTCACTCATTGCTGACAAGAGAAGCGCGCTCGCAGGATGTGATCGAGGTGAGATCTGTTTATTTCTTATATATTGTGGTATAAATTGACTGTTATGATGATTTATTGATTGTAAGCATTACTTGAAGTGTATGACAATGCCATGAGAATGTATGTGTATTCGTTCTGTGACTGGAAATGTATATTTCAGTTCTTTACGACATGGTAGAGCCAGCCAGACATGGCATAGCCAGACATGGTGAGGCAAAAGAGAGGACTGAGCTTCAATAAACGTCATCGGGAAATACGGGTTTCTGTTCACCCTGGTGAGGAAGCATGTCCATGCCTGTAAAACAGTTCACATTAATTGGAAGCCTGCGAAAGCCGCTACACACACACACACACACACACACACACACACACACACACACACACACCTTTAGTTGTTGTTCCACTGCATCATAATAGACAGCAAATTTATTTTCTATTTTGTTGATTTTTAGAGTTTCTTCCTGTTTTCTTTTCTTCTGTTCTATTTCCTCCTGTTCTTTTTTTCTCTTTTTCTTGATCTGCATGGCACGGCCCGCCTCGCTGGCCACCCCTTTATACTGCGCCATCTTGTCTCGTTAAGTAAACTTCTTCCCTGTTTTAAGTAAGATATTTATACTATTAAAACCATATACTAAAATCAAATGCTATCTTGTCTCTCTAAGTTAACTTCTTCCCTGTTTTAGTTACATATTTATACTTTTAAAAGCATATACTTAAATCATATAACAGTGCAGCCTAAACTATTATTAATATTATTATAACCAATATCGATAATAGTCATGTTTATTGTGAATCTGACTGAAAATGAGGATTATTCTGTATAATTATAATGAACAATATATTGTTAGAAGTTACCGTTTCATTGCTAAAAAAAAGGTCATAAAATTATAAAGGATAATCTAACCTTACCTTACCTTACCTTACTTGACCTGTCCTATCCTATTCTATCCTAACCTAAACTAACCTTACCTTATCCTATCTTAGCTGACCTGTTCTATCTTAACCAAATCTAACCTTACTTATCCTAATCTCACCTTACCTTAACTTAAACATCGTATACGTATATCCAAATTATTCTCTAATGTAACCGGTTTTAGGGATGTAATGAGAAGTATATTGCTATAAAAAAAATTACCATTTCATGCAAAAAAAGTTACACATCTGTTTTTCCTACTAGAGAGAAGGGACCTTAAGAGCTAAGCTCTCCTCCCGTAAAATACAACTAGGAAAAAAAAAAAAAAAAAAAAAAAAAAAAAAAAACCTGAACTTTTTAAGGGTTGTAGGCATTAACCCGTAGATGGTTATTATATATTAAAAACATATTGTTATTATGTAAAAATTTAAGTTAGTGAAAATCCTGTATCTCGCTTAATACTGGTCGCACATATTTGTACTTACCTGGCACAGGAGACACCTTGACCTACCTCCTACCCTCCTTTCTACCTCGTATACTTCCAACCTCCCTTTCTACCTCCTTCCCTCCCTTTCTACCTCCTACCTCTCTTTCTATCTCCTACGTCCCTTCTACCTCCTACGTCCCTTTCTACCTCCTACCTCCCTTTCTACCTCCTACCTCCCAACTCCCTTCCTATCTTCTACCTCTTACCTTCCTTTCTACTTCCTACATCTCTTTCTACCTCACATCTTTTTAAAAGTCAACTATATCACTGATTTGCCTCATCATCGCCATTTATAACATAAGTAGATCACATGTGTCAAGAGGTCATGCGTCACTATCCAACAGGACATCTCTGACTTTGCTCATTTATTGCCCCGCATACGCCAGGAGTTGCCAGTAATTGTGCTAAAAATCCTCAATGCGACAATCATAGATAGATCTTTCTTGGTGAGAAGAGACAAATTAATTTCTGCACTCCAATTTCGCCAGGAAAACAACGAAGATTATCAGCACATTGTACAATCTGTTATTGTGTTCTGCAGCAACTATCTAAACTGAAGCGAGCAGTTTGGATATGCTGGGTGAGTGGTTTTGGGCCTCATGGTCACCCAACATGTTATTTACTAAATTATATTTTGGACTAACAGTAACAGATTCAGGGATAAACTTTTATTTTATTTAATCAATTTTGTTTTTCTTTTGGCGACCATTTCATTGCTTATTTATTTTTCATATTTTATATTAAATTTAATTTTTTTCATTATCTCTCTCTCTCTCTCTCCTCACCATTCGTCTCTCTCTCTCTCTCTCTCTCTCTCTCTCTCTCTCTCTCTCTCTCTCTCTCTCTCTCTCTCTCTCTCTCTCTCTCTCTCTCTCTCTCATGTGATTCTAACAGATATGGGATATGAAGTGACTAGTGAGTGAAAGAACTGAAAGGGAATGGATGGTGTTGTGCTAGGACTATGTGGGGAGACGAGTGAACGGATGATTGACGTGGTGAAAGAGTTTCTGGACAAAATGTGGTTGGCGAGATCTAGGAACATAAGAAATGAGGAGACTGCAAGAGGCCAGTTAATGACCTACACTAGGCAGTTCCTTGTTCCCCACCCTTGGAATAATCCAATATTTAGCCATCCCACCTGTCATCCCTATCCATACTCTCATCCAACCGTCTTTTAAAGCTACCTATTGACTCAGCACTTACTACGTGTCTATTCAGCCTATTCCAATCGTTCACGACTCTGTTTGTGAACCAATATCTACCTATGTCTGTCCTAAATCTAAGTTTTTCTAGCTTGTACCCATTTCCACGTGTTCTATCCTGGCTACTAAATTCTAAAACCTGATCAATGTTTCCCTTATTAATTCCTTTTACCCATTTGAAAACCTCAATTATATTCCCTCTTGTCCTCCTCCTCTCTAAGGAGTGGAGATTAAGATGTTTTAACCTATCTTTATAGGGTAAAATTTTCAGACCCTGAATCATCTTGGTCATTCTTCTCTGAACTGCCTCCAAGGAGCCTATATCCTTCCTATAATAAGGGGACCAAAATTGAGCTGCATAATCTAGGTGGGGTCTAACTAACGCTAAATACAACCTCAGAATGACCTCAGAACTCATATTTGTCACACACTTACTAATAAATCCCAGTATCTTGTTGGCCCTATTTCTAGCTATAATACACTGTTCCCTGGGGCGCAAGTCACTCCTTATTTGAACTCCTAAGTCCCTCACACTATATGACCTTCCTAAGGTAGTGTCATTTAATGTGTAATCTACAGACCTATTTCCTTTACCTACGCTCATAATACTACACTTGTTAACATTAAACTACGTCTGCCATTTCTCTGAGCACTCGTACAGCCTATTTAAGTCATTCTGCAGCATCCTAGCACCGTCTAAATTCTTTACCTGTCTTCCTATCTTTGTGTCATCGGCAAATTTACTGATATCACTGTTTATTCCTGTCTCTAAGTCATTTATATAAATTATGAATAACAACGGTCCTAGTACTGATCCCTGTGGTACCCCACTAGTGACATTATCCCATTCTGATTTCTTCCCATTGATCTGTACTCTCTGTTCCCTACCAGTAAGCCATCCCCTAATCCATTCTAGTACCTTCTCACCTATGCCGTGAGCCTTAACTTTACTTAACAGTCTCCTATGGGGTACTCTGTTAAAGGCTTTACTGAAGTCCAAATAAACTATATCATACTCGTCCCCCTTATCCATTGTTTCAAATACTTTCCTAAAGAAGGATAATAAATTTGTGAGGCATGACTTCCCCTTGCTTGTGTTCATCTAAATGTTTCCTAATTGCCCTTGCTATGATAACTTCTAACATCTTGCCTACCACTGATGTTAAAATAATTGGGCGGTAGTTCCTACTTTCTGCCTTATCTCCTTTCTTGAATATAGGAACTACATTTGCCTGCCTCCATAGCCTAGGAACTACTCCTGTGTCTAGTGATTCTCTAAAAATCATCGCAATAGGTTCAACGAGTTCTTCTCTACATTCCCTAAGAATCCTTGGAAAAATGTCGTCCGGCCCTGGAGATTTAGTCTTTTTAATTCTATCTATTTTCTTGCTAACTATTTTCCTACTTATGGCTATTTAGCTTAATTTATCATCCTCTTGTCCCCTAAAGATCTGTACTGGCTCTAGTTCCCTATCCGACTCTTCTTGAGAAAATACGGACAAGAAGTATTTATTTAATTCCTTACTAATTTCCTCACCATTTTCTTTTAATTCCTTACTAATTTCCTCACCATTTTCTATCAAGCTGCCATCCATTCCTTTAAGAGGTCCTATTCTTTCCTTTGTTTTAGCCTTGTACAACTGATAGAATCCCTTTGGATCCTTCTGGGCATCTCTAGCTATCCTAACCTCATAATTCCTCTTTGCAGTCCTAATATCCTTTTTTAACTTTCCTAGCTAGGTCATTATACTGCCCTACTACCTGTACTTCACCTCTTTTAATTCTCCTATAGAGTCCCCTTTTTAATCCAATTTCCCTTCTAATGCTGTTATTCATCCATTTTGGATCATTTTTATTTGACCTAATCCTCCTCTTAGGTATATACTGTTCCTGCCCTGTATGAATTTCCCTTACTATGTTATTATAATGCAATTCTACCTCAATGTTTTGATTCTCCTCTTTGCCTACTCCTATACCCTCCCAATTTATACCCTGGAAATAATGTCTGAGGCCCTGGTAATTTCCTTTCCTAAAATCTGGTACTAAAGCAGTGTTCTGTTCTACCTGCCTCTTTGCATTAATCTTGAATCTAATTTCGTGGTGGTCACTAACATCAAATCTCTCTCCTATCTCAACCTGACTGATCAAAGTTTCATCATTCGTTAAGACCAGATCTAAAATATTTCCCTGTTGTGTTGGTTCCCTTACAAGTTGTGTGAAAAAACCATCCTGGACGACATTAAAGAATTCCTCCGAGCACCTGTCTCCTGTCATACTATCCCAGCCTATTCTCCTATAATTAAAGCCCCCATAATGCACACATTATTATACCTAGATGCCCTCGCAAGCTCCTGCATTAGGGGTGCACTAGCTGCTTCGTCTAAATCCGGAGGCCTATATATAATGCCTACAACTAACTTTTTTTCCCTCCTATAATAATGTCAATCCATAATGATTCCGTATTCCTATCTGTTTTTATTGTGGTATTGACACAGTTATTTAATATGTTTCTAACGTACAGTGCCACACCTCCCCCTCTCCTACCTACTCTATCCCTGTGGAAAAAAGTGTACCCATCTATTCCTACTTCAGGTAAGAAATGTTTGCCTGTAATGTCTAACCAAGTTTCTGTAATTCCTATAATATCTAACTCTTCAACACATGCGGTACCTCTAAGTGTATCTATCTTATTTATTACACTTCTACTGTTTGTATAAAAGACACTAAGTTCATGCACCTCCCTCTCTTTACCCCGTCCTTTATTACTATTACCCTTACCTCTATTAATATTTAGTTTCCCTGACTGGACTGCCCAACTGCCCTCTCAAGACACTCACTAAGCTCCTGCACCCCCTTCCTACTGAAGTGTACTCCTTCCCTGGCAAACAGCTTCTGTCTCCCATAGAACCTGCTCCACTCACCCATAAAACCCACTCCATCCTCCTCACACATCCTCATTAACCTCTCGTTGAGGCCAAGGGCATGTGAGAGCCACCAGCCTCTAATTCCTTGTCTAGGGAGCACTCCTGACACTATACACCTCCTACCACTCTCCCTTATCTCCCTCAGAAGCTCCCTATACCTAACCACTAGCTCCTCTGACCTTACCTTGCCTACATCATTCATGCCCACGTGAACCACCACTAACGCCTCTTTCCCTGTCCCCTCTACTAGCTTCTTGTATCTCTCTACCACGTCCTGTAATCCGGCCCCATGAAGACAGCACGTCATCCTCCTCTCCCTGTCGGCTTCACAGAAGGTCTCGTCTAAATATCTAATCCTGGAGTCACCCAGAACTAACACTTCCTGCGACCCTTCTAACCCTTCCCTGTCCTTCCTCACCTTCCCATCCTCCTTCCTCTCCTTCCCATCTAACTTCCTCTTCACTATCTTCGCCTTGGGTGTCCTGTCCCCTTCACCTGCTCCTACTTCTATCACCACCTCTTCCTCTTCCTGTGTAGCTAACAAGCCTAACTTGTTGCTACACTCTACCTGACCCAGGGGAGGAAATTCCACCTCACACAAGGGAGGGTTCACGCTCCCCTTCCCTCCCCTACCCACAATCCTTCAACTATTACCCCCTTGTCTCTGACCTGAGTCTCGTGACCTGACGCTAGCTTCCTGCCTTACCTCTAATAACTGTTGTCTCGTCTGTGCCAACAACAGTTTCACCCCCTTAACCTCTTCCTCTAAGGCTACATTTCTAGCCAACACTCCACACAATTTACATCCACTTACCTTACATTGTCTTTCCATTCCACAAGAACCACACCTCACCACTCCACCCTCCATACCTGTAACCTCCTCGCCTATATTGAGTACTACACACTCAGCCATCTAAAAACTAGAGCGTGTAATTAGAATATGCATAATTTTTTTTTTGGTGTGTGGTTTCCATTTTATTTTTTTCCCTCACCGGAGCTGCCGATACAAAGGCCTGACTTGAGAGAAAGAAAGCAAGTATGTGAGTATCGGCAGCTCCGGTGAGGGAAAAAAATAAAATGGAAACCACACACCAAAAAAAAAATTATGCATATTCTAATTACACGCTCTAGTTTTTAGATGGCTGAGTGTGTAGTACTCAATATAGGCGAGGAGGTTACAGGTATGGAGGGTGGAGTGGTGAGGTGTGGTTCTTGTGGAATGGAGAGACAATGGATGTAAATTGTGTGGAGTGTTGGCTAGAAATCTATAGGGGCTAGGGATATGGATGAGCCCAAATGGATTTGAGAAGACAAAGAATGAAAAGATTAGTATGGTGAATCAGTGCGTTAATTGGCCGACTAAGGAGTGCAGCAAGAATGAGAACGAGTAAATATGATGTGTTGCGAGAGATATGGAAGAGTGTGGCTGTTCCGAGTGTTATGGAAGTGATTGCATGGAGTGAAAAGGAGATAGACAAGTTGGAAGTAGGGCAGAATAGAGTTGCAAGAATGGCACAGAATGCACCAAGGTATGCAGCTGTAGAAGCTTTGAGAGGTTGCATGGGATGGAATACGTTTAGGGAGAGACATAAAGGCAACCTTGAAATATAAAGTTAGGCTGGAACGAATGAAGAATACAAGAATTGCACGAAAGGTGTATTTGTGGAATGTAAAGAGCAGTAAAGCCGCATTTTTGTCGTCCACGGTTTCGAAGATTGTCTTCGGTAAACCCAAGTCAATCTCAAGTCAATCCCGCCTAGCGCGTTTTTGTCGTCCACTTTCGGCTTGGAGGATACGAAGACAGTTCCAAGCCGAGGAGACTCGGCTTCGAAGACTGCTCTGGAGGTGTCTTGGGAGACGGATTTCAGCTTGCAAACCAGATTCCCTTGAAAAACACTGACAAAAAGGAAATATGGCGGCCCAGAGAGAGTAAATAGTTACTTATTTGAGTAAAATGTACTGAATCCCACCTTAATTGTGGGAACTGACGCCACCTTAGTAGAAAAATAGTGGGTTGAATACACAAAAGTGATAATACTGTGTGGCAAAACGGTAAAACACAACCTTAATCAGGGTAAAACATAGCTTTAATCAGGGTAAAGCATAGCTTTATCCTGATTAATACCAGTAATGTCATGAAATGAGTATGTGGCGTACTATGACTACTATCTATAATAACACAGCTTACAGGTACGGCAGCCATACCTAAGTGCTCGCTTATAGATACGGCATGTGCCTATCTTTGCAGTAATAAAATATGAATAACTCATATAACCGAACCAAACCGTACCTAAACAAACATAACATAATCTGACCATAACCTAACGAATGCTGTATCCTTATAGTGCTCACGTATAGATACGACACGAGCCTAACTTTGGGATAATAAAATATAAAAAGCTTATATAACCGAACCAAACCGTACCTAATCAAACATAACCTAACATAACATTACCTAACCCATAGACTACACCATACTTGACTGGACACTCGCGACAATCGCTGACAGACGATATACATTTCAGTCCTATTGATTCCGCTGCTATGAGTGATGACAGATAATACTTCATTTATCAGTTCATATTCTACTTAGGACATTGTATTACATGTCTTTACAATCAGTAATGATTGCTGAACCATTGCTGAACCTAAAAAATGAATTTACAACTTGTGCAAATAGGAAATTAACATAAAGATTACAAGAATGAGTGAAACCCGTGTGGGAGTTGTGTATAAAGCATATTGTTTATAGCAAAATTTTCAGGCAAATTCGCAATAATTTCTGAAATAAAGCATCACATATTGTGAAATCACCATTCCTGAATATGATTTGATTGTGATCAAATGCCATATTATCGTTATATCGGCTTGGGAATGAGTTTTTCACAACAATTCGTGGCGCGTAGCTGAGAAAGCTGAGCTGACTGTGATGGCGAGATGTTCGTTGATCAGTCAGTCAGTCAGTCAGTCACCCACTGCCACTCGAACCAGACGGACGTGCTACTGAACTTCTAGCTGGACACCGGACTCGTTTTAGCAGTAAGTATGCAACATTTGGTTATTGTAATGTCTGATTTATAAGATTTTAGGAACATTTCAGTACTAAATTCATATAAAACTTCTGTAGAAACTACGTAGAACGGTGTATGATGAAACTTTAGTAGCGGTCATTATTTGATAATGGCTACCATCACCACTGTTATGTATTTAAAAATGACCGTGCGAATTTAACAAATAGATACACATCACGGTCATGGTCTAATCAAGTTAGTTAGACCATGATTGATGACCACGGTCACCTCAAAACATGGAATCCGTTAATTCAAAATTCGAATCTAGCTACCTACTCCTCCCACCCATCAGGCATCCCCCCGCCACACACACACATGGGTAATAAAGTATGATAGTTTGCAACTTATCAATGTTGTTATATGTTAACTTGGTGCAGTCTAAGTATTTTCTGGCTGTCTTCATCCAGTTAAAGTATTCACATTTGATTCTTCTCAGGATTTCCTTTAATAATTGGTAGACAAACACTCTTCCAGTATGTCTTGTCTATAATGATTTTGTGGCAGCTTTTTGCTATTATTGAGTAGGTCAGGTTTGCCAAGCTTTGTGTCTCATAATCATGTTATTCTTCTGTTCCTTAAATTTATCCCCCTTGTCTGTTATTATAACACCTAGATACTTAATATTGTTAGTCACACGGATTCCCTTAATGTTCTCTGGTTTGTGTTCTGCGTTGTGTATGATTATTTAGTTTTTTTCTTTATTTATTTCCATGCCATATTCCTTGCTTATTTCCATCAGTGTTTTGATGTTATCACAAGCTTCTTGTAACGCTATTATAATTCTCATGGAAAATGTTCATAAGCAGAAGAAGAAAAGTGCTTCCTCCATAACGGCTTGTTATGATCAGCTGATTCCGCAAGGCGAGTGGTTCTACTTGACGCGCCTGATGGACAGGGGAACACTAGACGGTGGGGAAGGCCTACATTACCCTTCACCAACTTTGTGCCACATTACTTGCTTCGCCTTGAGTGTCTGGGACTCCCTAATCAACAACAAGGAGAGGCGGAGGAATAAGTAAGTCATTTATTTATATTACAGTACCATTATAATTATTTTTCTTTGATGGGGTAAACAGCATCGGTATATACATACATACATACATATTTGATATGTTTAAATGCCATTATCTTACTGTGTGAGTGCATACACACATGCATTAGGTTTTTTTTTTTTTTTTACATCCTTCGAACGAATAGATGCTACAGACTAGTAGGTAATATAACTATAGTGTAGCGGCTTTCGCAGGCTTCTAATTAATGTGAACTGTTTTACAGGCATGGCAGGACATGCTTCCTCACCAGGGTGAACAGAAACCCGTATTTCCCGATGACGTTTATTGAAGCTCAGTCCTCTATTTTCATAACCATATCTGGCTATGCCATGTCTGGCTGGCTCTACCATGTCGTAAAGAACTGAAAATATACATTTCCAGTCACAGAACGAATACACATACATTCTCATGGCATTGTCATACACTTCAAGTAATGCTTACAATCAATAAATCATCATAACAGTCAATTTATACCACAATATATAAGAAATAAACAGATCTCACCTCGATCACATCCTGCGAGCGCGCTTCTGTTGTCAGCAATGAGTGACGTGAACAAGTCTCTATAAGCAATGTGATCGCCTTTACTTATGAAACAGCTAGGCATCTACTGATCCTTCTTTACAGTATTTGAACCTTCTAAATATCTTTATATAAATGAGATCAACAAAGGAATGATAAAATATACATGCAGTTACATATAGGAATTAATCTATTAATATATAAATTTAATTGCACTTCTGAATTATTCTTTTTTTTCGAATGTTTTTTTTTATTTTTATTTGTATAATTTTTTATTCACTTATAATGTGCTAACATTCACATTTTATTTCAGGTTTTTTGGTTGTGACAACCATAAGGACACATTCCTGCAGATCCTTGTTGGTTTGGCCAGGAAGTTCCCAGAGTTTGAGGTGGCACAGTGCTGTAATGGGCACTGTAATCACCAAGATTCTCCCCGTCGTGGGCGGCAACCTTTTCAATGGTTTTGGCTCCAACTTGTGCAGGGACACAAACTCTGATGTTCACGCCAAGTTGCCCTCCAAACGCCAGGCCACCGGCGACTGTGTGAGGGATACTAGAAGCCATGACCAAATGAAAAGGCAGAAGCTCCAGGAGCAGAAAAAATTGGTGATGGGGGAGATAATGACTGCGCCTTACAAGCCAGTGATTTGTGTCTCTCTTCAAAGGAGTTATGCTTACTGCTACTGCAGACAGTGTTTTTTTTCTGTGCAACAAAGATATTTCTCTCCCTGCAAGACAGTGACTTGTGCTTTTCTTCAAGGGAGCTATACTTATTGCTACTGCAGACAGTGTTATTTTTCTGTGCAACAAAGATATTTTTTCACCTGCAAGACAGTGACTAGTGCTTTTTTTCAAGGGAGTTATACTTACTGCTACTGCAGACAGTGTTTTTTTTTCTGTGCAACAAAGATATTTCTTCCCCTGCAAGACAGTGACTGGTGCTTTTCTGCAAGGGGATTATACTTACTGCTACTGTAGAGTGTTTTTTTTTTCTGTGCAATAACGATATTTCTCTCCCTGCAAGACAGTGATTTGTGCATTTTTTCAAGGGAGTTATACTTACTGCTACTGCAGACAGTGTTTTTTTTTTTTCTGTGCAACAAAGATATTTCTCCCCCTGCAAGACAGTGACTTGTGTCTCTCTGGACGCAAGTACACCAATTCTTTGAGAGTGAGGCCATCGTCAGGCGTGTCAACCTGGTGTGCCTTTCTCGATACACCTTGGAGGAGGTGGCAGAGGAGATGCAGACCGCCAGGGAGCAGCTGGTCATGGAGGACAATCGGGTGGTTCAGATGTTGATTGGAGAGCTCTCTGACCTGGACCCTGAACCGCCAGAAGACCTGCTTGCGGCAGCTACATGGCACTTCTCGGGGAACCTGGGCAGGATGTCCTTGGGTGAAATTATTGCAAATATGGTGTTTTTATTGGTGTCTTAGGATTGAATAATTGTCGCCCACCGATGACGTATGTTGACTAATTTGTTTTTGTTGTTCATAAACATATTCTTCACATCACTTTGAGGTGCTTGCTTTTTGTTTGAGGTTTCTATTATGATTTTAAGTATTTTATTCAAATAAAACAAACAAAAAATCGCCTCAGCACCCATTTGCGAAAGACGCGATTTCGAGTGCACAGTCACGTATGGTGTATTCTATGGTATTGCATATTAATATAGACTACATGGGCTATGCATGTAAGTGTTTTCAGATTGAAATTCCAATGTTCCTGGAAATTGTTGCAAATTTTGTTTTTTTATTGGTGTCAGAATTGAATAATTGTCGCCCACCGATGATGTATATTGACAAATTTGTTTTTATTGCTCATAAATATATTCTTCACATCACTCTGAGGTGTTTGCTTTTTGTTTGAGGTTTCTATGATGATTTTAAGTATTTTATTCAAATAAAACAAAAAAAATCACCTCAGTACCCATTTGCGGAAGACCCAATTTCGAGTGCACAGTCACGTATGGTGTATTCTATGGTATTGCATATTAATATAGACTACATGGGCTATGTATGTAAGTGTTTTCAGATTGAAATTCCAATATTCCTGGAATTTATTGCAAATTTTGTTTTTCTTGGTTTCTTAGGATTCAATAATTGTCGCCCACCGATGACGTATGTTGACTAATTTGTTTTTGTTGCTCATAAACATATTCTTTACAACACTCTGAAGTGTTTGCTTTTTATTTGAGGTTCCTATCTTAATTCTAAGTATTTTATTTGATTTTTCAAAAAATCTGCCGTAGGACGGGTTTGCAAAAGGCCAGATTTCGAGTGTCCAGTCAAGTATAGTGTAGTCTATGCCTAACCTAATCTAAACATAACCTAACAAATGTTGTATCTTCATAGTGCTTGCTTATAGATATGGCATGTGCCTAAGTTTTGGGTAAAAAGCTTATATAACCGAGCCTAACTGAACTAAACCGTACTTAACATAATATAATCAACCTAACATGAAAGATGCTTTACCAGGCAAATAATAAGGCACAGGCCGTACTAATAGCGGATGAATATAGTGGATGACAACGTATCTCCAAGCACTTCAATCTATAATTTGTCAGTTTCCAGGTGTTCAAGATACGAGTTTAGTACATTGAATCAACAGTGTTTAATAATGAATATGTAGATGTTAGAAGTTATCATAGAGCAAGGGTAATTAGAAAACATTTAGATGAACACAAGCCATTTTCTTTCGTAGCCGCACGCAATTCTGGTGAAGATGTAAAAAATTAACAAATAAAATAACTGTTAGCATAACTTTCCCAGAGCTGCAGTTCAATAAGCCTAACCAAAAGTAACCTAACCAAACCTAATGTAACCTAAAATAAATCGTATTTTTTTCTGTAATTCAGCGGCATAACTGTTTGATATGATCTTAACAAGTTTCTGAGGTTGAATTTGCAGTGCATACTAAAGGTAAGGAGATATCGAATAGGTCATCTTACGAATCTTTACCGGTAATAGGTCTGTAGACTACACATTAAATGACACTACCTTAGGAAGGTCATATAGTGAGAGGGACTTTTGGGAGTTCAAGTAAGCAGTGACGCGCCCCAGGGAACAGTGTATTATAGAGTTAGACATAGATAAATAGAAAGATACTGGGATTTATTGGTAGATGTGTGACAAATAGAAGTTCTGAGGTCATTCTGGGATTGCATTTAGCACTAGTAAGACCCCACTTAGATTATGCAGCTTAGTTTTCTTCTTCTTCTTCTTGGGAATTTGATGGGGCCGTGCAGGCTGTGGTGCCACAGCCTCTAGTGCCCCAAAATTGCAGGTTGCAGATGAATGAGTGGATCAGATCCTGTTGAGTTGACCTGTCCTTTGGAGGAAGGTCCTGGTGTGTTTGAGTACTTTGAAGGCCAGGCCAGGATCTTGAGAGCCACCTAAGATGTCTGTTATTGTTGGTCTGCGGATGTGGAGAGACGACAGTGAGTGAAGGAGTGCCATGCGGTGGGAGTGGTGACGAGGACAGTGAAGTAGGAGGTGTTCTGGGGTGTCTGGTTGTGTAGGGCACCAAGGGCAGTGGGGGTCATCAGTCATGCCCAGCTTGTGTAGGTGGGAGTTTAGGCGGTTGTGTCCAATTCTGAGTCTGGTGACGGCAGTGTCAAGGGCACGGCTGGGGCTCCACCAGTGGTGTCGTGTATCTTGTCTAATGCGTCCAAGTGAGGTGTACTGTAGGGCGTTAGTCAGGTCTGTGTCCCAGTGGAGGTTAGTCAGTGAGTCAGTCTGGTCAGTGGGGAGGTGTATGGGGAAGGGGTGGGAGTGTGCTTCCGCTGCCGCTCTATCGGCCACTGTATTACCCATGATGCCGATGTGTGAGGGGACCCACTGAAGGTGGATGGAGAAGCCAGAAGAGGACAGTTGGAGAAGAAAGTGGTGAATGGTGAAGCAGAGGGAGTGGTGTGTTTTGGGGCGGTGGCGCCGGATGAGTTGGAGGGCTGAGAGGGAGTCTGAGAAGAGAGTGACTGAGCAAGGGGAGGTGAGTGTGGTGGCAAACCTGAGGCCCTCTCTGATGGCAAAGAGTTCTGCCGTCAGAATGGAGGCAGAGGCCGGAAGCCTCCAGGCAGTGGCAGTGTTACGTACTGGGACATACATAGCAGCTCCAACAGAGGGAGGTGTTGGGAGGCGGGAGCCGTCAGTGTATATATGGAGGAAGTTGTGGTAGTGAGTGTGCAGGAGGTTGTTGAAAATTATCCTGCCCTGCACCGGACAGTGTGCTTTTGACCATTGTGTGTGTGTGCAGTGTCAAGGATATTAAGGAGGAGAGGGGAAACCAAGGGCCCAAAGGGGAAGTCTTCTCGAGAGTGAGAAAGGAGGGGGGGGTCACCCGGAGGGAGGCAAAGAAGGAGAGGGCTCTTTCTACAAATGGTGTGTGGGCTTGATATGGTAGGGGGCCAAGAAGTGGTGCCCTACTCTGTCGGAGGAGAAGGGAGTGGAGGGCGTGGCAGCTAGGTGAGGATGCAAGTTTAGTGTAGGTGCGGACAAGGAGAGTGGAGCGTCGGTGTGACAGTGAGGATAGGGAGGATTCTGCCTGAAAGGCTGTGACTGGGGAGGACCTGAAAGCTCCCAGGGCTATACGCATGGCTGTGTTTTGAATGACATCCAGTTTATGGAGAAGTGAAGGTGAGGCCGCCCCATAAACCTCACATCCATAGTCTAAGCGACTCCGGATATAGGCACAATAGAAACGAAGGAGGGTATGCCTGTCCGCACCCCACTTGACCCCTGCCAGGGACTTCATTAAGTTTAGTCTTTTAAGACATGAGGTCACCAGGTAATGTATGTGTCGGCTCCAGGTTAGACGGGGGCCGTCCACTACTATACCTAGAAACTTATGTTGGGTTTTGAAGGGAATGGGTGAACCTTTGATGGTGACCACAGGTATGTTGGGTATTCGCCTTCTGGTGAAGCACAGAAGGCTAGACTTCTGGGCACTCACCGTTAGGCCCCAACGTGATGTCCAAGAGTCTATGGCATCAAGCCCACGTTGAAGGTTAAGTTGAGCCTCCTGGATAGTGGAAGCAGAGCAAAGGAGGGAAATGTCATCAGCATATAAGAGTGCATGTGTGCATGGAGAAGAGGGAAAGTCTGAAAGTAAGACATTGAAAAGGAGAGGACTGAGAGGAGAACCCTGTGGGACACCTCTGGTGACTGGGTAAGACCTAGAGTAGGAGTTACCTATCACCAGAGAGAAGGACCTGGAAGACAGGAAGGACTGAACCCAATTGAGTGGGGAACCATTGAGTCCCAGGTGGGAAAGTTTTTCAATAATGGCATTATGTGAAGAGGAGTCAAAAGCTCCTTTGAGATCAAGAAAAGCTACCAGAGTGAATTGCTTGTGGTTAAATCCTTCCTGAATGTGGTGCTCTAGCTGGAGCAGGGCATCCAGGTGCCCCGGTGAGGACGGAAGCCAAACATGTTAGGGGGAAGAAGGTGTTTGTGTTCCAACCACCATGTTAGTCTGTCATGCACTATGTGTTCTAATACCTTACTGAAGTTAGAGAGTAGACTGATGGGCCTGTAGGAGGAAGCCTCCGACGGGTCCTTGCCAGGTTTGAGAATAGGAATTGTGATGGCATGACGCCACACAGAAGGGAACGTGCCAGACTGCCAGCTGGCATTGAACACGTTCAGGAGGAGGAAGATCAGAGGATCTGGGAGGCGGCGAAGAAACTCATTCGGGACATTGTCCGGCCCCGTCGCCTTCCCAGCAGACAGTGCTTGTAAAGCTGATGAAAGCTCCTGGGCCCGTATCCACAAAAATTCTTAAATTTGGACTTATGTTTCACTTAGCGCGAGGAAAATTAAGTGAAACTTAAGATTTGACTTAAGTTTTAATCTTAAGTATAAGAAGTAGCGCAGTATGAAAAAGTATTCTAGCAAAACATAATTTTTTTTAAACAGCGGAATTCCAGTTTATCAATGAATAAATATTGAATATTACTAGACAAAACATGAAAAGTGATGATATACGTAAGGAATATTGGCATTATAAGCTTGCGTCTAAAGTTTAATACGGTTTTTATATTTACCGCGCAAGGCGACACTCTTTCGTTTTTATGTTTACATTATGAGCACTACGCGCCACGTTTAAAGCACTCTCTAAACGTGAAGATGAACTCCGCAGAGCAAGCTCCTTCCAACAAAAGGAAGCGCTCTTCCAACTGGAAGAAGGAAGAAACCCTTTTCATAGTTGAGATGGTTGGTATCAACCATGCGATGATTAAGGGTAAGTTTAGCAGCACCCTTACTTTAAAGGACAAGAAGGCAAGCTGGACTGATGTGACTGCCCGGCTCAACTCTGCCTTCAACCTGTGCAGAACACAGGTTGAAGTAGAAAAGAAATGGCAGAATATCAAGACAACTGCCCTGAAGAATTCTGCCACAGTGAGACGGGAGTTAAATAAGACAGGTTAGTAGCAATGAGAAAGTTGATACCTCCTAAAGAATGTAATTGTAATCTTATCTTGGAAATATTTTTGGAAAACCTTAACCCTCTTGGAAAACAAATTTAAATAATGACCTAACCGAGCAAAGTAGATTGTGGCCCCTCAACTATAATTTTAGAACTAAACCTAACCTCATGGCGCATCCACCCAAGTGATGATATTATTGTTTAACTTTGTATGGAAAACCTGTTTTGTATATCTTACTTATCTATATGATCTCCAAGAGGGTTAAATATTAGCTTTAATGCATTTCTAAGGTAAGACAAGTAGATTCTTTAGTTTTGGAGATACTTGATGGTTAGTTTATGAAATATTAAACTATTACTGTACTGTGAAAAAATGAATGGTAACTCTAAATAAAATATACAGTTGGCCACAATCCGACCTTTAAATACTTTTTTATTCCATGGTACAGGTGGTGGTAGTCCTGTCAAAATAACTTCAGATGCTGTTAGTGAAGCAGTATTACGGGTCTTGGGGGAAGACCAAGTTGTGGTGGACGGTGTTCCCACACAGACCCGTATGGACAGCAGTTACTGGCATGCAAGGTAAGCTGGCCAAACTAATGAAGACAGTTTCAGTAACTACTATTTATGCTTTGTAGCACAATTATACAACATTATATTTATGACTGTTATGACAAAAGTAATGTTGGAAAATGTTCTGTTAGTGGAAAGTGTCTACGCTTAACCTCCTATGGCTTGTACCATTATAGTGCTATCTTATGTTAATAGTTGTTATGACCGAAGTAATGAGGCAAATCATTTGTTGGTGATTAGTGTCTAATGCAGGATTGATAGGTTCAACTGGTGTTACTACTGTAAGTATGATGGTGTTGTTATTAACCACATTTATTATGCTTAAATTAGTGTTTCCATTTGTTGTGTCATGTATAACTGCACCATATTGCAGTAGGGTACTTGATACATCATATGTTTATGCAGTTAAGGCAGAAGTTGTTATATTTTAGGAGAGCTGCCGCAGCCACAGCCACAGCCACCAATATGGTAGCTGGCACGGAGGATGTGGTGCAGTCACAAGAGCCTTCACTGGCTGAGGAGCCAGCCAGTGAGGTTGTTGTGGTTCGCCACATGCAGCCTCCACCCGCCCAACCACTGCCACCAACGATGCCAGCTTCTATCCCTCCTGTCTGCCCAGCCAGTGCACACGGCTGTACAGAAGGTTTGGCTCTATTCAGCCGGATGTTGGATAAATACGAGCGTGCCTTGGTGGCGTACACCAAGGCAACAGAGGCATACACCCTAGCGCTCAACCAGAATTAGGAGGTAAATAATTAGTATGATGAGTATGAATTTAAATGTATTGAGTACATTTTGACACATAAGCTGCTTGATTATCTAAAGTCATGCAGCAATAAAAATAACAACAACTTACATAACAACAGTTTAGTGTTTATATGAGTAACCTCGCACACAACACGTACAGTAATATATAATTACAAATCACAAAACTGCACATTTTCCAGCATCACATAACACACAAATGCATCACTACACCATTTCACCCTCTTTCCAATACATCTTTGTCCTGTAAACACTTGTCTGTTTTCCAGTGTCATGCTTGCGGTAATTGGAATACTTCATTCACAGGCTCATTTATTTGATTTCTGTTTCAGCTGGTCACCCAACAAGAGGAGGATGGCATGTGTGCTCTTGCTGGATGGGATGGCCAACACTGCAGCCTTCCTGTGGGGTGTGCATATGAGCACTAAAATATAGTGTAGTACTGATTGTTGTGTTTTGTGTTTCCTTTTTGAGGTAATCTTGCTCACACGCTTCACTTGGAGTCGAGTTATTGCATCCCACTACAAAAAAACATAAACAGATATCATTAATGCAACATTCATGACATAGACTTCACTACAAGCCTGCAAACTGCTTGTGATGGGACAATGTATAAAAGGCCAAGAGATTAGTTGTTGATGTTATGAAGCCTTATAAAGTAAGGTGTGACAAATGAAAGAGTACCTATATGATCAGATTAGGGGTGAGTGGAAGATGAAATCTACAACATATGCAGTGCATTAGCTGATTATTTACCGAAAATGTAAGTTGCAGAACTGCTCTCTGTACTGGGTCCCATTCGCCGCACCAGCTGGTAGTTGTACTATAGGAAAGCAAATAAGCATTTATGAAAAACTATCAAAGTAGTGCCCTACAATATATAATAGCAATGCGTTATAATCAGATAGTGTTATTGAAAAAAAAAAAAAAAAAAAAAAAAAAAAAAAAAAAAAAAAAAAAATATATATATATATATATATATATATATATATATATATATATATATATAAAAGTTGACGATGAACGTAAAAATCCACAGCAAACCCATCTTCATATATTCGTACTTGTACAACGTATCGGGTACTCTGACTGGACCCATCCTCAGGTATACGTACAGATGTGGCGAGAGGTGTTTCTTACCACATACGTACATATACCTGAGGATGGGTCCAGTCTGACTATATACCCTAGAAGTTGTACAGTCCCCTGAAATCCCTGCGAGGGTCTCCCTGACCTTCACAGTGATCGCAAGGATAGTATACCAGACTCTTCCTAACCAAAATACCGAATCAGGCGACATATGTCACCTCCTTTTTCATGGGATCTGTCATTGGCTGACCGCCAGTGACCCCTCCTTCATCTTAATCCCCAAATTATCTCTCTCTCTCTCTCTCTCTCTCTCTCGCTCTCTCTCAATAATTCTAACATTTATTTGTATTTAAAAGGTGAATAGAAATAATCTTATAAGACATAATTTAAATATACAAATAGGTGTGTGTGTGTCAGAGAGAGAGAGAGAGAGAGAGAGAGAGAGAGAGAGAGAGAGAGAGAGAGAGAGAGAGAGAGAGAGAGAGAGAGAGAGAGGAGGAAGGTATAGGTGTGTGAGGGTTGCTCCCATGGGAATGCGACTTGGTAAATAGCCTAAGGATACACACGTCCAGAAGCGATATCCTTGTATTTAGGCTAAAGTTTTAGTTGAGAGAGAAAGAGAAGAAAAAAAAAAAAAGAGAGGGATGGGACACTTGGTGGGAAGAATTATCATAATAATCATAATAATGATAACAATTATAATATCATTAATAATACTAATAATGATAAGGAAAATTATATTAATAATGATAATGATAATAATGATAATAATAATAATATTAATAATAATGATAATAGTAAATAAAATATTGATAATAGTAATAGTAAAAATAATAATAATAATAATAATAACAATAATAATGATAATATTGATAACAATAATAATGACAATAATAGTTATATCAATAATGATAATTACTGATAGAAACAATAACAATACTACTACTACTACTATAAATAATAATAATAATAATAATATTAATGGCGCTCTCTCTCTCTCTCTCTTAATCCCATGGCAAGGCACCCTTGGGAATTAAGGTATGTGTGTGTGTGTGTGTGAGTGTGAGTGTGTGTGTGTGTGTGTGTGTGTGTGTGTGTGTGTATTTGTCGATACATAAAACATATTTTTTAATTTACTTATAATGCTAACAGTTTTCCTCTTACTTCTCTTTCATTTTTTTTATCACTCATTCTCTCTCTCTCTCTTGCTCAATGTCTCTCTCTCTCTCTCTCTCTCTCTCTCTCTTGCTCAATGTCTCTCTCTCTCTCTCTCTCTCTCTTGCTCAATGTCTCTCTCTCTCTCTCTCTCTCTCTCTCTCTCTCTCTCTCTCTCTCTCTCTCTCTGAATAATTCCAACCTTTATCTATATTTTAAAGGCGGATAAAAATAAACCTATAAGACATAATCTAAATATACAAATAGGTGTGTGTGTGTGTGTGTGTGAGAGAGAGAGAGAGAGAGAGAGAGAGAGAGAGAGAGAGAGAGAGAGAGAGAGAGAGAGAGAGAGAGAGACACAGACAAACAGACAGACACAGAGAGAGAGAGAGAGAGAGAGAGAGAGAGAGAGAGAGAGAGAGAGAGAGAGAGAGAGAGAGAGAGAGAGAGAGAGAGAGAGAGAGAGAGAGAGCAGACAAACAGGCAGACACACACAGAGAGAGAGAGAGAGAGAGAGAGAGAGAGAGAGAGAGAGAGAGAGAGAGAGAGAGAGATAGAGAGAGAGAGAGAAAGTGTGTGTGTGTGTGTGTGTGTGTGTGTGTGTGTGTGTGTGTGTGTGTGTGTGTGTGTGTGTGTGTGTGTGTGTGTGTGTGTCGCGTGTGTGTGTGAGGAGTAGCATCAGGTGACAGACAGCAGGGACTATCAGGTCACCTGACACCTGACCTGACTCGTCTCCTCAAGCCATTTACACTCATCAAGCATCCACCTACAAACATTAACTGTCCACCCCAAGTTTTGTGAAACAAAAATCAGTAACCTGTAAATCCCATGTATACACCAAATAATTACATTTTGTTCACCATAAGGCGCTAACACTGGCTTGACGCCGATAAGTTTTTTTTAACAATGTATTTTTTTTAATAAAAGTATTGAATCTGAATCTGAATCGAGAGAAAAGAGAGAGAGAGAGAGAGAGAGAGAGAGAGAGAGAGAGAGAGAGAGAGAGAGAGAGAGAGAGAGAGAGAGAGAGAGAGAGAGAGAGAGAGAGAGGAGGATTATTTGAGGATTAAGATGAAGGAGGGGTCACTGGAGGTCAGCCAATGACAGTTCTCAAGAAAAAGGAGGTTGACATATGTCGCTTGATTCGGTATTTTGGTTAGGAAGAGTCTGGTGTACTCTTCCTGCGATCACTGTGAACCTTAGGGAGAGCCTTGTACAGTTTCCAGGGGACTGTACAAGTATGAATAAATGAAGATGGTTAATTGCACACCTTCTTGGCCTTGCTGTTCTTCCTCCATCTCAGCAATAGGGTCATCCGGCAGCTGGATATTTCTCCTCTTACATATGTGGTGCAGGATGACACATGCAACTATTACTTGGCAGGTTTACGCAGGTGTGAGGCGAATTTCACCATGGAGAACGTGAAACCGCCTTTTGAGCTGGCCGATTCCGCGTTCCACAACGGATCTTGTCCTCTTATGTGCCCTGAAAGAGGAATATGTTGTTAAGAAAGGGATGGGACATTTATTACAGATGTACAATTGCAAGCATTATCTCATCTGACAGATAATATAATGTGGCAGCATTGTTCCTTGCATACGGCAAGCCCCATGATCACAATTATTTCTTCCTGTGAATCATTTGCCAATCAAATTGACTGGTCGTGAGTCCACTCATGTCACTGATGTAACCGCGGCTGTGAATGTACATCATGTGGTGAGTATGAGACCCATTACATATTGGCCAATGTGTCACTACCAGAAAAATTGTCGGAATGCTAATTGATACCTACTCAATACATAACTCTCAAAGGCACAAGTGCACCAAATATATAAATGTGTGTGTGTATATATATATATATATATATATATATATATATATATATATATATATATATATATATATTTTTTTTTTTTTTTTTTTTTTTTTTTTTTTTTTTTTTTTTTTTTTTTTCCCCCCCCCATTTTTGTGTGTGTGGTTGATAACATAATATACTGGTAAAACTAAACAATAACTACTCCACCCCTTTCTTTTTTTTCTCCTTCCCTACATACTATACATAATATACTCAACACATCTGTGAAGGTTTCAGGCGGCGGAAACAATTATTTACTTCGCAAAACGTCTTTTAAGTTATGTTAGGTAATGTTATGTTAGGTTGGTTAAGTTAGATTGAGTTATGGTTAGGTTAAGGTTGTTAGGTTAGGTTACGGTTATATTATTGTTAGGTTAAGTTAGGTTAGGTACGGTTCAGTTAGGTTTGGTTATATAAGATTTTTACATATTACCCAAATCCAGAAAAAAATTAAGGTTGAGAACCCTAACTTTTGGGTAAAAATTTTTAAATCTCATATAACCGAACCTAACTGAACCGTACCTAACCTAACAATAACCTAACCTAATAACCTTAACCTAACCATAACTCAACCTAACTTAACCAACCTAACATAACTTCAAAGACGTTTTGCGAGATAAATAATGGTTTCCGCCGCCTGAAACCTTCACAGATGTGTTTAGTATACTATGTATAGTATGTATGGAAGGAGAAATAAAAGAAAGGGGTGGAGTAGTGATTGTTTAGTTTTACCAATATACTTATGACGTCTACAAATAAGCACCATCTAATTAATGCCTAGCTATGCAATGCTAGATTAGGTTAGGTTATAATGGTACTAGCTCAACATGACAGTAATAACAAGTGACCACATAACAGACTAACCTGTTGTAAGCTGCTTGTGCATCTGTCTGTGGCCGAGGGAAGGGAGTAAACAGGTGTCGTCTGCTGGGGTAACCACTGTCTCCAAGCAGATGACATGAATGTGGTGGCACAAGGTTGTCTTCAAAGAGGGTTCTGAGTCCACTTTCTCGCCAAATACGGGCATCATGAGTGGACCCAGGCCAATTTGCAACAACACCCATTATCCCGAGGAAGCATCAAACACTAACTGAGTGTTGATGCTGTGGAAATTTTTTCTGTTCACATATGCGTGTGTCTGGTCCCGTGGAGCCACTATCCTGATGTGGGTGCAATCAATGACACCCACAACGCCAGGGAAACCTGCAATTTGTTGGAATTCCTCTTGCTTACGGCGGATTTCACGTAGGGTGAGAGGGAACTCCACAAAGTCACACAATAACTCTGGCTGGGTGAGTGCTTGCACTGTGTCAGTAATAGCTCTGCTTACTGACACTTGGATTGGTCCTAGATCGTCACTATTGCACAGTTGCATCTTGCCCGTGGCCAAATAACGCAGTGTGATGAGAACTTTCATCTCCGGTGTCAGTGCATGACTCCCTGAAGTGGGGCTCTGCAATGCCCCTCTCACAAAATCAGTCACGTATAGCACTCCTGCACGATCCACCCAGTATCTCCTCACCAGCTCGGCGTCACTCAGCATGTTTAAGACGTCTTTTCGAGGCTGGTAAATCCTCAGTTGGCGGTGACGGACTTGTTGACATTCGGCCATCTTGTCGACTTAAGTGTAATTCCGGCCCGTTAAGCTCCGTCCCCAGCAGACTTAACGTGACCGCCAGTTAAGTCAACTTTAAGACGGATTTTGCGCTTAAGATGAATTCTTAAGTCCAAATCGGGAGCCGAGGACAGTGTGTATGTTGGAGGCAAGGCACTCGGCTTTTTGGACGTTGTTGACAAGGAGGACACCGTTACTAGTTAACGGGAAGGTGAGAGGTGGCTGAGGGTGAACCATCTTCCTGAAGAAAGACCAAGCCTGGGAGACTGAGGAAGAAAAGGACAGGGAGGCACAAAAGGAGGCCCACGCAGAACGTTTCTCATCAAGAATAACATGCTTGCACTGGGCCTCTAAAAGTCTGAAGCGACTGCGAAGGGGAGGGATGGGATTCTTACGCCACATGTTAAAGGCATGTCGTTTGGCCTGAAGGGCTGCTGCACACCTTCGGGACCACCAGGGGACCCGGAAGGAGCGGGAGGGACGGGAAGTGACGAGGTGAAAGTGGTGGGACCCTACATCCACCAAGGTGTCTGTAAGGTATTGAATTTGACTTTGTGAAGGGAGGATGGTGGGAGGAGGTTTTGAATTAATCTCTTTTT
This sequence comes from Cancer borealis, assembly GCA_036785275.1. Taxonomy (NCBI): domain Eukaryota; kingdom Metazoa; phylum Arthropoda; class Malacostraca; order Decapoda; family Cancridae; genus Cancer; species Cancer borealis. The sequence continues at coordinate 55,262 of JAXIVD010000300.1, read as the reverse complement.
GAAAAGAGCCCCAGTCTCCGTTTATAAAGGACCAACGAGGTCTGCGTGATGAAGGGGGGGGTGTTGGTATTGAAGGGAAGGAAATGACAACAGGAAGGTGGTCACTCCCCATGTAAGGGCCAGTTGTTATAGTGGTGAGGAGGAGAGGGCCATTCCCCAGGCAAAGGTCCAAGGTAGAGGGGTTCCCTGAAACTAGATCGGTCCTGGTAGGGAGGCCAGGTGGAGTAAGGAGAGAGAAAGTTGTAGTGATGGGCGCTTTGTG
>JAXIVD010000300.1:0-47500 GCA_036785275.1 Cancer borealis | reverse complement strand
TTGACTGCATAGGATTTGAACGCTTGGAGAAACAATTCTAATATAAACATTAATATAAACATATAGTATAAAATTATGAATGATATGTGAGTAAAAACATTTATATAATGCAGTATCCCCTTGGGAATACAGGATCTAAGGGCAGACTAAACAAAACAAAAAGGTACATTCAGTAGGCCTATTTGAGATTAAATTGGAGGCATCACACGACTTTTCCCTCCGGGTGAAATGTTTTTACTCACTAATAATAAAAAAAAATTACATCCTAACAGGTTTACAATTTAGGAACTGGTTTAGTTGTCACTAAGGCTATACAACCCACCTTGGTTTTCCATCAGTCTAACATTCACTCGACCTTCCCCACCACTCCACTACTTAGCCCTTCCTGGCTAAAACACTGGCAACGTAATATGTGGTTCCTGAGAAACCAATTGCCTGGCTACTGCTGCTACTTGGCTGTAGTTCAGATTATTGTAGGGCACACCCCAGTCCAAATACTCATGAGAGAAGTATGGATGATCTCGTCAACTGTACAAGATCCCGGACACTCGGTAGCTAAGTTGAGCCTTCCAACCCTTGACTTTCACACCAAAACAAACAATAACATAAATTCTCAGTCATTCATCTTCATTTGCTCACAACATTCGCATTCAACCACCCTTCATTCGTTTCCGCAGCAAGTGGTCATACAGGAAGCATTTGACAGAGCTTAGGCTACGTCCTGATGTCTCCTCCACCTCCTAACACCGGCAGACTGTAGCTTAGAGGCCTAATCACACTACTACCAGGTGTTATTCCCTCACGTTAAAGTGGCCTACAGCTTCCTGAACTAGTCCATTGTGTGAACTACACACAATCCTGTGAACTTATCTTCTACTTCAAAAGTTCACCACTCCTTCAGGGCTCAAACTAGGTCCGGGGGAATTAAGGTGGATAGTCTATCGACCTGTCACACCTGGGTCGATTCACCAACAACATACCTCCAAGGGGATTGCAACTTAGCACCACTAATTGTCCAAACCTGTTCCTTTATATCTTAAAACTAACTGTCAGCCTACTGGGGAGGGGGGAATCCACTTGACGAGGGGCATGGCGTCCGAAGAAGGCGAAGAAAGGCTGGACGGCCGTTGAAAAGTGCACAGCATGGTTGAGTACTGTCTGGCAGGATAGGATAGCCAGTGCCGTCTTGAGGGACGAATGGAGCCTCTCCGTGGTGCTGTTCCCTCGGGGATGATATGGGGTTGTATGGCAGTTGGCAATCCGATGCCTCCGGCAGAGGTCTTGGAACTGCCGGGACACAAACTCCAACCCGTTGTCGTGGACCACAGACTGGGGCGTGCCGAAGTCTGCGAGGTACTGCTCCATGCTCTCCACGACAGTGTGTGTATGTTTTGTTTTAAGTGGGTATAATTTCACGAACCTACTGAAATGATCCACTACCGAAATTTTCCACCTTCTCCCTTGTTGTGGCAATGTTAGGCAGTGCTCAAAACACTTTGAATCCCACCGCTTAAGCCACCAGTGTGGTGCCCGGGAGGGGGCTGGGGGCTGGTTCAGATTCAGAGGTACGTTATTTATTTAAATGATGTTATTGGTTGATTAATTTCTTTACCTAATTAATTTGTTTTACTTTCACTTCACTGCTGAAGGACCACCAGTGTGATGCCTTGTCATTAAATTAACTTCTAATGGGGAACTCTCATGGCAATTAAAAAGATATTTACTTTGATTAATTAAATTGATTAATGGTCCCTGATGTTGGATATTTCCCTGAATATTAAGAAAAGAAAGCTGCCACCACCCCCAAAGGTTTAATGAGAATTAGGGGATTCTCAGGGAATTTAGTTTCTTCCTAAAGGGAAGTTAAAATATTCGAAAGAGAAAATAATTACTACCAGGGAAATATAGGCGACCAATGAAAAGAAAAGGGGAACTGATTTAATAATTTAGTTATTTGGTAGAGTGGACTGAGTTTCAATAAGGCACATGGATTCGTAGATTTGTTTCATATCCTTTTTCAAGAGTGTTGAGCACTTCCCACATTAACCTTACCACAACAACGGAGGTTATTATAACACGGAATCACTTTCTCAGATTTTACTTGAGTTATTTATTTACTGTATACTTTGAATATCACAGGCTGATCATTGAGTCTTAGAAACACGGCTTAGTTATAGTATCAGACAACTTAATGGCTCATGGCAGAAAAACATCATCTTCCTCAAAAAGAAAATAAATACAGAGTTGGCAATATTTATCTCACCTCGAGATACCAAATTCTTCACACATTACAAATTATACCCTTGACTCCCTTCCCTGAAAAAATATCACCTTAAAAATGTTATAATTTTGTAACTGGGCCTGAGAACAGTTAAAGAACCTTTTCTCAGGGGATTTCCGAACGTAAGGTGATCTCAATGTTTCTGTTTAGGCATACATAGTATAATTCTTCCTCCCTAAGTAGGAATACGCGATTCCTATTCCTGAATACATGGGCTGGGTCTATCAGACCGTCTTACGTGACACATAGTTTCCTAAAGCTTAACTTGGAAATTTCGCAGTGGCTTTCTAGTCGTTCATTTATCTACAAAATAAAAGAAAGTAAATGAGAAATTGGTGTAACTGTCGTGGAGGCATTCTTTCCCTGTGAACGCGATCAAAAGTTGAGGCTGAGTCAGTATAATTCACTTCCTTAACTCAGAAGTTAATACACAGTCACAATAACATAGAAATTACCGTGAAAAATATATATTGTACACCATGAAATATTTTGTAGGGAATAGGGGACCATGCAGTTTTGAAACCACGTTGTCCTTCTTTAAGAGAAGGAAATTGGTATTATCCACTTATAATAGATCTCAATAGGGGTTTATATATATTGTCAGGTTACTGGGGAAGATTATGGATTATATATTAATGGTGAGAGGCATTGAATTTCACAAATATTGAGGGATTTCGAGAGCGATGGCACTCACCTGTGAACGCGATCAAAAGTTGAGGCTGAGTGACGCTCTCTGGGAAAAAGGCGGGAGATGAGAAGGGGGAAGGGGGGGTTTCGAGGATATTCCTCCTTTGATCTTATTATTAATTGATTATTGAGACGTGAAATAGTTATCAGTTTATAGGAAATTAATTTTGACGCTAAATAAGTGACATTTAGATATCTATTGAACCTGATCTCTGGATTACTATATAGGGGAAAATTCTGGTGTACGTGACTTTTTGCACGTCACGGGCCCCGGGGCATGATCGCCTCACATGATGCAATATTACGTCATCCTTAACAAAGTTTTGTGAGAAGATAACTAAGTAGGTTAATTATATTAGACTATGGAGAGCATTTTGACAAGTTAATGACTATTAATAGTGATTAGATTATGATACTAATTTCTTTCCATAGAAAACTGTCTGGTGGGAGGGGTTGACTGTATAGGATTTGAACGCTTGGAGAAACAATTCTAATATAAACATTGATATAAACATATAGTATAAAATTATGAATGATATGTGAGTAAAAACATTTATATAATGCAGTATCCCCTTGGGAATACAGGATCTAAGGGCAGACTAAACAAAACAAAAAGGTACATTCAGTAGGCCTATTTGAGATTAAATTGGATGCATCACACGACTTTTCCCTCCGGGTGAAATGTTTTTACTCACTAATAATAAAAAAAATTACATCCTAACAGGTTTACAATTTAGGAACTGGTTTAGTTGTCACTAAGGCTATACAACCCACCTTGGTTTTCCATCAGTCTAACATTCACTCGACCTTCCCCACCACTCCACTACTTAGCCCTTCCTGGCTAAAACACTGGCAACGTAATATGTGGTTCCTGAGAAACCAATTGCCTGGCTACTGCTGCTACTTGGCTGTAGTTCAGATTATTGTAGGGCACACCCCAGTCCACATACTCATGAGAGAAGTATGGATGATCTCGTCAACTGTACAAGATCCCGGACACTCGGTAGCTAAGTTGAGCCTTCCAACCCTTGACTTTCACACCAAAACAAACAATAACATAAATTCTCAGTCATTCATCTTCATTTGCTCACAACATTCGCATTCAACCATCCTTCATTCGTTTCCGCAGCAAGTGGTCATACAGGAAGCATTTGACAGAGCTTAGGCTACGTCCTGATGTCTCCTCCACCTCCTAACACCGGCAGACTGTAGCTTAGAGGCCTAATCACACTACTACCAGGTGTGATTCCCTCACGTTAAAGTGGCCTACAGCTTCCTGAACTAGTCCATTGTGTGAACTACACACAATCCTGTGAACTTATCTTCTACTTCAAAAGTTCACCACTCCTTCAGGGCTCAAACTAGGCCCGGGGGAATTAAGGTGGATAGTTTATCGACCTGTCACACCTGGGTCGATTCACCAACAACATACCTCCAAGGGGATTGCAACTTAGCACCACTAATTGTCCAAACCTGTTCCTTTATATCTTAAAACTAACTGTCAGCCTACTGGGGAGGGGGGAATCCACTTGACGAGGGGCATGGCGTCCGAAGAAGGCGAAGAAAGGCTGGACGGCCGTTGAAAAGTGCACAGCATGGTTGAGTACTGTCTGGCAGGATAGGATAGCCAGTGCCGTCTTGAGGGACGTATGGAGCCTCTCCGTGGTGCTGTTCCCTCGGGGATGATATGGGGTTGTATGGCAGTTGGCAATCCGATGCCTCCGGCAGAGGTCTTGGAACTGCCGGGACACAAACTCCAACCCGTTGTCGTGGACCACAGACTGGGGCGTGCCGAAGTCTGCGAGGTACTGCTCCATGCTCTCCACGACAGTGTGTGTGTGTTTTGTTTTAAGTGGGTATAATTTCACGAACCTACTGAAATTATCCACTACCGAAATTTTCCACCTTCTCCCTTGTTGTGGCATTGTTGTGTACATTCAGTAGGCCTATTTAAGATTAAATTGGAGGCATCACATGTGTGTGTGTATGTGTGAGCACTGGATGTCTTCACATGACGCGGGCCCGGCCTTCGTATCTGGAGTGCGGGCTCGCTCCAAGTGAAATTTTTGTGTTCGAAACTGGATCTGTCTTCAGTGTCTAAATTTTCTTTGACTTACATATTTTTGTGCAATATACAAACATCTTATTTCTTACTTTAATTTGATGAAAATAATTGTAAACAATATGATATGCTTTTTACTTATTATTAGGAAAAAGGGAACAATTGTAAGTCGAAGCTACAACCACAAAATGCATTGAAACATCAACACCCACACAGGTTTGAATGTCACATCTTGTTATTTTCTACATTTCTCTAATATATTACAAGCTTTTTGCTTGTCTTTGGCGTTCTTCTATATTAAAAACAATATATATAATATAAATCTTATGTAGACGATCAACTATAATGGTCTCAAACATCTTACTTTCCTCTGATTTATTTGAAATATATACCCAGATTCTTTCTCATGAAAACACACACATCCGCTTCGCTCCACCCACGTAGAGGGCCCACAGTTCGTTATTTTCAACACTTCCCTAATATATTTCAAGCTTTATGCTTGTTTTTGGTTAGCTTTTATATAAAAAACAACATATATATTATAAATCTTATTTATTTCTACAACTGTTATGGTCTTGAACGTCTTACTTTCCTCTTATTTAATCGAAATATTATCTCGCTCAGTGTCTACACAGATGAAGTTCTGAAGTTTGATGAGTTGTGATTGGTTACATGACAAGAGGCAAAACACTGGCAAACGCAGAAATTCGTATATTGAAAGTGTTTGCGATATGTTGGTCAGAATTTGCCTAGTCATTGCATCTTGGCAAGTGTAAAACGCCTTAGCTGCCGATACACAGTCCTGAGGCGTTTACATGTAATGTCAAGACCTCTTGCCAAGATGCAATGACTAGGCAAATTCTGACCAACATATCGCAAACACTTTCAATATACGAATATCTGCGTTTGCCAATATTTTGACTCTAGTCATGTAACGAATCACAGCTCACCAACTTCAGAACTTCATCTGTGTAGACACTGAGCGAGATAATATTTCGATTAAATAAGAGGAAAGTAAGACGTTCAAGACCATAACAGTTGTAGAAATAAATAAGATTTATAATATATATGTTGTTTTTTATATAAAAGCTAACCAAAAACAAGCATAAAGCTTGAAATATATTAGGGAAGTGTTAAAAATAACGAACTGTGGGCCCTCTACGTGGGTGGAGCGAAGCGGATGTGTGTGTTTTCATGAGAAAGAATCTGGGTATATATTTCAAATAAATCAGAGGAAAGTAAAATGTTTGAGACCATTATAGTTGATCGTCTACATAAGATTTATATTATATATATTGTTTTTAATATAGAAGAACGCCAAAGACAAGCAAAAAGCTTGTAATATATTAGAGAAATGTAGAAAATAACGAGATGTGACATTCAAACCTGTATGGATGTTGATGTTTCAATGCATTTTGTGGTTGTAGCTTCGACTTACAATTGTTCCCTTTTTCCTAATAATAAGTAAAAAGCATATCATATTATTTAGAATTATTTTCATCAAATTAAAGTAAGAAATAAGATGTTTGTATATTGCACAAAAATATGTGGGTCAAAGAAAATTTAGACACTGAAGACAGATCCAGTTCCGAACACAAAACATTGCCCCCAAACCGGTCTCTGATTCTCTCGTCAGCTCATTGTGAGGTGGTAATCTCTACACTCCGGACCACGGCCTCCTATTATGAACGACTACACGAAGTAGCCTTCACAGCGATCAACACCAAGCTCCACCATATTCCTCTCCAAGTATGGAAGAGGATGAAAGTCTAAGGATGGGAAGAGTTCCTGGTTCTCCAAGAACTTAAATGATGTAGCCCCAGACGGTCCATTCTTGGATCCCAAGGACCCTCCGTGCAATTTCAAGGAACCCCAATCCCGAGCCCCGACACAGGTAATGTAATACATAACACCAAACTTGACTTGTAAATGTGTTCATAACCATAAGTAAAAACTAATACCCAACAACACCCACTTACCAACTAACCAAAAAAACCCAAGGGACATTAATATCATTCAACAGTCTTTGTCTTGCAAGTATTCTGCTGTTTTTCTCGAAAAATTTCAGAACTGCAACACATACCAGAATGGACTGTGGCCCAACATTTTTCGACCGAATTTTACTTCAAGATATTCTACAACGGCACCAGAGCAAGAACCTGAATAGAAGTCTAAGGATGGGAAGAGTTTCTGGTTCTCCAAGAATTAAAGTGATGGAGCCCCAGACAGGGTCCATTCTTGGTTCCCAAGGACCCTCCGTTCACTTTAAAGGAACCCCAATCCCGAGCCTCGACACAGGTAATGTAATTCAGAACACTAAACTTTACTTGTAAATATGTTCTCATAACCTAAATAAATACTAATACCCAACAACCCTCACTAAACAACTAACCAAAACAAACCAAGGGACATTAATATCATTCAACATTCTTTGTCTTGCAAGTATTCTGCTGTTTTTCTTAATTTATTTCAGAACTGCAACACATACCAAAATGGACTGTGGCCCATTTTCCGACAGAACTCTACTTCAAGATACTCCACAACGGCACCAGCACGATTCTTGACCAATAGAAAACACAAACAAACACACTACACTAACTCCACTATGTAACAAATACACGATTAGGAAATTATATTGTTATTATTGCAATAAGACACTTCACTACTGCACCAGCAAGATTCTGGACCATAACAAAATACAAACACATCACAATAAACACTCCACTATGTACAAAATACACGATGAGGGAATATTATTGTTGTCATTGTAATTGTCATTGCTGAAAATCAGAATACCATTAGGTGGTTTTTCCGCCGGGACAACCAGGTTTTCCACCAAAAACAGAAATAAAAAGCAAGACATAACAAACAAACATATTTGTACACTAAAAATAACAACCATCCAGGTTGGTGTTGCTTCTGCTACTTCCGTTTTCCAAACTTATTATTTGTTTTTTCATGGACACGAAAAACGTGTAAGAATAAAAACTGTACCATTTATAGTCCAAATTTATTGTTTTAATGTACAATAGGAACACACATAATACTTATATTGGCATAAATGAAATATTTTTATTCACACAACGAATATTTTACTAGCCACAGCTCTATCCGAGCATCCTTACAATAGCTAACCGTTTTTGAACTCCCTCTCTTTGCTGCGTCTGGGATGACTCAGTTGTTGCATCACTAACTTGCACAGTCGTGTTAGTTACCCCTTCCCTTTCCAAACACAATGTATCTTCAGAGTCATGCAATGCTATATTATGAAGAACACAACAAGCTTTTACAATTTTGGAAATCCTTTCTATATCTGCATCAATATATTTCAATCGCCTGAATCTTCCCTTCAAAAACCCAAAAGCATTTTCTATGATAACCCTGGCTTTAGACAGTTTTTTATTAAATTTCAACTGACCATCAGACAAATTTCCATTATTCTTAAAAGGAACCATCAAATGCTTGCTTAGAGAAAAAGCAGAATCTCCAACAATATGGTAATTTGGTGAAGGAAAGTACCTGATGTCACTGTTTTGCATTTTGGTGTATAATGAACATGACTTAAAAACTCTGCTATCATGCGCAGACCCTGGGAAACCACTCTGAATGAAAGAAATTTTTTTTATCAGCGGTACAGACAGCCATTAGATTAATACTGTGTCTCTGGTTTCTGTCAATATAATCTGCCTGTGTTCCACTAGGAGCCTTAATATGGATGTGGCATCCATCCACAGCTCCTATCACTCCAGGAAAGATTGAAATTCATGGCTAATTTGTGGTATTTTCTCAGGTGCTGGCCACACAATTACTTCCTGTCCAGCTCTACACAAAACATCTATTAATCTTTGCACACATTCATGGACTGTTGTCATAGAAACTCCAAATAACTCTGAAATCTCACGGTATGTTGACTGTGTTCCTAGATACCACAAGGTGAGGTAAAGTGCTTTCCTTGGACCCAGGAAAAGGATGGTACCAGAAGGTGTTTCTGTATAAGCATCGTGGATGAAGTCCAAAGCCATGAGAAAGGATTTTCTTGTTAGACGAAGATGCTTGAAAAAGTCAAGGTCACTCATTGCCTCTATTACATCAGCTAGTCCTTCCTGCTTCGGATGGTGTTCTCTGAAAAAAAACAAAAAAACAATGCAAATAATAACTAGTGCATCAAAGGAAAAGTTTTATAGCAATTTTGTTAAGTTTGTGCATAATCACACAGATATATATATATATATATATATATATATATATATATATATATATATATATATATATATATATATATAATTATATATTTACATACATATAAATACTTTATTACTTGTACTGATCGTATGATATTATCCTACATCCCCCTTATTATTACCTGATGTCCATGGAGGCTAATGCAGCGACTTCTAGAGTTGCTATAACATGCATCGATGTATCCAGCATTTCATCCATCGGCTCCAGCAGATTGTGCAAAGGATGAGACACATTTAAAAGATTATCACTATCATTAGAATCGTCCTCCAAAAATAAATTGTTGAGCTGTTCCATCTTGCTGCCACTGATGCGGTAGTCTGAATGCGCCGTGCGGAGATGTTGTGGCCCCTGGCCAGTCAAGAATGTGGCGGCTGCAGTGCTGTACTTTCAAGACAGAATCAGCAGGATATACATTTCAAATAAATAAGATGAAAGTAAGATGTTTGAGATCATGGCAGTTGTTGAAATACATAACATTTACATTATTAATGTTGTTTTTAATATAACAAAAATCCACAAACAAGCATAATGATTGTAATATATAAGGGAATTTGTATCACATAGCGAGATGTTGGCTTCTACCGTAGGTGGAGTCAAGAATGGAAGCGGTGCGAAATTATACGGAGAAACCATGATATCTATTTCGAATAAATCTGAAGAAATTAAGATGTTTGAGATAATTTCAGTGATTATAATTTAAAATATGTATATAATATATGTCGCTTTTAATATAAAAGAAAACTAAAAACAAGCATTAAGATTGAAATATATTAGGAAAATTGTGGCAACACCAACCAAGACATTTCTCCTTAAAATCGTGTTCGTGAAAACAAGGCAAGACGTTACGAAGTTATGCGACACATGTAAACGCTTCTGATGTCACCTGATCTTGATCTTGATGTCAAAGTGACGAATGATAGAGGCTGTGAAAGAATTCCTTGAAAAAGTGTGGAATGTTAGATTTAAGAAGTAACTCTGCTGAGTATTTCTTTTTTCTGCTGTGTTATTTTTTTTGTGTGTGTTTTCTTTTCACAGGTGCTGCCGATTCAAAGGCCTGGTTTGGGGCAACTCAGACCTCCTGTGACATCAAGATCAAGATCAGTTCGCCGCTTCGCGGGTACAGTCAAGCACACTGCACAGAACACGGTCAAGTCAACAAAGCTTTGTAGTGGCTCACGAGTGAGGTCAAGAAGCTTCCAAGACCACGTGTTGCACAGTGCTTTCCCTATACGCAATTGTGCATCAAGGTGAGCATCTTTCTGTTGTTGCTGCTTCAACGTCTTGGAGGAAACGTACTTGAGGCCTTCCATTGTTATTGTTTCATGTATGGGACGTCGTTAGTTGAATGTTACCATGATCCACGCGTGAAATGATTTTCTCTGCCCAGTAATTATGATAAAAATTCGGAAGACGACCCAGTCTCTTTTGGACAAAGCAATTTTTTCTGATAAAATTTGGGTAAAAGTGCAGAATAAGGCCTTCTGCCCTTTCATTTTTCTCTCCTTCCCTTCATACTATACATAGTGTACTCAACACATCTATAAGGTTTCAGGCGGGGGTCAATATTATTTACCTCGCAAAATATCTTTGAAGTTATGTTATGTTATGTTAAGTTAAGGTTGTTAGGTAAGGTTACGGTTATATTATGGTTAGGTACCGTTCAGTTAGGTTCGGTTATATAAAATGTTTACATTTTATCATCCAAAAGTTAGGATTCAAACCTTTAGATTTTTTTCTGGATTTGGGTAATAAAATGTAAACATCTTATATAATCGAACATAGCTGAACCGAACCTAACCTACATTAACCTAACCTTAAACTAACCTTAACCTAACCATAACCTAACCATAACTTAACATAACATAACATAACATAAATTCAAATACGTTTTGCGAGGTAAATAAGGATGGCCCCCCGCCTGAAACCTGTGTTGAGTATACTATATATAGTACGTAGTGAAGGAGAGAAAAAAGAAAAGGCAGAAGGCCTTATTCTGCAGTTTTATTAAAAATTGCTTTAAGTAATCCTAAGTAAACCTAATTAAATCTAACTTAACTTAAGCAAACCTAGTTAAACCTAATCTAATCTAAGCAAATGTAACCTAACCTAACGAAACCTAAACTAGGTAAACATTCGTGACGACTTAATAGGTTAGGTTTGGTTAGATTTAATTAGGTTTGCTTTGGTTAGGTTAGGTATGATTAGGTTTGCTTAGGCTTTTTTCTTATTGATTTTGATGGTTTTGAATTAATCTGACTTGTGGCAATTTTTACCTTGGGGGGAAAAAAATTGCATGGCATAACAAACAAAGGACTTAGCTACTGGGACCGACTCCAAAAGCTGGGGCTTTATTCACAGCAGAGGAGGAGGAAGAGATACAGGATAATTTACACCTGGAGGATCCTTGAGGGACTTGTGCCAAACCCCTCTATAAATTCAAAAATAGTGGCGAAACTATATCCCAGAGTGGGGAGAATGTGCTGTCAAAGGACACTCCCCAGCCAAGCCTCAGGGAGAGTGAAGACTCTCTCGGCTGCCAGCCTCACTTACAAACGCCCTCACCTCTTCAACTCCCTACCACAACAAATCAGGAACACGAATAACTGTAAAGTAGAACACTTTAAGAACCCGCAGGACAAGTTCCTGAAGAGTGTTCCTGACAAGCTGCCAGTACCAGGATATATCTGCCCATGTCGAGCGGCATCCAACACCATACCGGACCAGAAAATAGACACTGGTCACAGGAGCAGTGGTGGATCACCATGGCTATGAGGGTTAGAGGGTTACCTCTAGATTTCAAGTAATCAAGTAAGTAAACAAACATCAGTAAAAATGCAGAATAAGGCCTTTTGCCCTTTCTTTTTTCTCTCCTTCCTTACATACTATACATAGTGTACTCAACACATCTGTGAAGGTTTCAGGTAGGGTTCACCATTTATTTGTTTACCTAGCAAAACGTCTGTGAAGTTATGTTAGGTTATGCTATGTTAGTTTGGTTAGATAAATATTCGTGACGACCCAATAGGTTAGGTTAGGTTTGGTTAGATTTAATTAGGTTTGTTTTAGTTAGGTTAGGTATGATTAGGTTTGCTTAGGCTTTTTTCTTATTGATTTTGATGGTTTTGAATTGATCTGATGATAAAATTATACAATCACTACTCCATCCCTTTCTTTTTTCTCTCCTTCCCTACATACTATATATAGTGTATTCAACACATCTGTGAAGGTTTCAGGTGGGAAAAACCATTATTTACCTCACAAAACGTGTTTGAAGTTATGTTAGGTTAAGTTAGTGAGTTATGGTTAGGTCAAGATTGTTAGGTTACGGTTATGTTATGGTTAGGTTAAGTTAGGTTAGGTACAGTTCAGTTAGGTTCGGTTATATAAGATTTTTACATTTTATTACCCAAATCCAGAAAAAAAATCTAAGGTTGAGAACCCTAACTTTGGGTAATAAAATTTTAAAATCTTATATAACCAAACCTAACTGAACCGTACCTAACCTAACTTAACATAACCTAACAACCTTAACCTAACCATAACTTAATCTAACTTAACCAACCTAACATAACATAACTTCAAACACATTTTGCGAGATAAATAATAGTTTCCCCGGCCTGAAACCTTCACAGATGTGTTGAGTACACTATGTATAGTATGTAGGGAAGGAAAGAAAAAAGAAAGGGATGGAGTAGTGATTGTATAGTTTTACCAATCTGACTTGTGTGGCAATTTTTACCTTGGGGAAAAAAATTGCATGGCACAACAAACAAACATCAGATTCATTCAAAACACATCAAAATCTATCAGAAAAAAAATTGCTTTGTCCAAAAAAACAGACTGGGTTGTCTTCCAAATCTTTACCCCAAGCACTATGAGGATACGACTGCCGTACCTGTAAGCTGTGCTTATCAAGAACTTTGGCATTACTCCTGATTTGCATATCACTGAAAGGACGTGGGTATATATAATCTACCTTGCTAAGTGCTGTTTTATGCTTTGTATACCACTGAAGAGACGTGGGTATGTATAATCTATCTGCTAAGTGTTGTTTTGGTAACATTTTACATCAACACCAGAATGTACCCGCATATAAACAACACAATTTCCATATAGATTTTGATACATTTCAAATGACTTTGACATTCATATCCGACTCAAATGTATATTTGTTTCACATACAATCTGCTTCTTATAGCATTAACAATGCTCTCTATCTACCCAACCGTCTAGTACCACATTTAAATTACGTGTCGTATTCCACCCTTGGCGACCACTGGCAACTCATGGCAACCCTGTCTCCCTCAGCTGAGACCGTCATTCTTTCTTGAGACACACTACCGTGCGGACTCAGGTTCAACAGTGCTTTCTTTGTTACTGCCCAACTGTCTTTCGTTGTTGGCCATATGGCTGAGTTCCCTGACCTCCAGGGGGGTTTCCTGTCACCTTCTGCTATGGTTAATGGTGACGAACGGGCCTCCCCTCCGCCGGGCCTTCAACCAGCTGACACACGGAGAGAGGCTCGCCCACATGCCCGCCATGTTACCAGTCCCGGCTCCTCTCATGGCTCTTCCTCTCCACTTCACTCCACGTCTTCAGGGAGTGGTGCAACACACTTCTCCAGGAGAGTCTGTGCTTCTTCTGGCTGCGGGAGAGTACTTGGAGGTGTAAAGAAAGATCCACATACAGTATGTATTCCCTGTTGTGGTGGTTTTTGTGATGTAAACAACAGGTGTCAGGAGTGTGCTGATTGGAGCTCCAAGCTGGTTCTCAGTGCCCTTAAATACCAGCGGACATTGCAGAAGAGGCGTGAGTATAAGGCTAGGAAGAAGGCCCCACACTTCAAGTCAGTCATATGGGGAGGTTAGGGTTGGGAACCATCCCCCCTCCTCCCCCACCTCTCGCGCCTCGGGATCAGCCTGTGGTTCGGTGGTGGGTTCGGTGGGCCCAGAGGATTCTGTGTCTCAGATTCCTGTGCCTTCTAAGGATTCTCCACCTGATATGTCTGCTTTCTTTAAAGGATTTGCGGCCTTCTTGGGTTTTTCTGAAGGGAGCCACAGTGTTTCACACCCTACCATGTTATCAGAGATGGTGTCTAAGGAGGTAGAGAATAGATTAGCTCCTAATCCTGTCTCTTTCAGCTCCCTCCTTACCCTCGGTTCACGGTACGGTGCAGTCCGTTACCAACCCCCTTCCCGGCCCCAGCGCAAGGCAGAGTGTGCAGTCACTCCAAGCTGGTGTGCCGATGGGGGGTAACCGGGGGCAGGAGAGGCATAGGGGTGGTGTAGGTTTAGATCAGGCACCATTTGATCCTCATTCCATGGGTAAACGATCTAGACCACCCAAGGATGTTCAGTGGAGGATCAAGCGGTCACGTCCTGTGGTGGGGGGAGATCTGGCTCCACCACGTCCAGAATCTTCCTCAGGATGTGACCAGCCCCGCGTTCGGTAGCGCCTCCTGCATCGATCATGAGCTGAGCTCAGCCAATCACAACGCCGCATTTCGTAGCGATGGCATCGATGTCATCGATATGCATCACTATGGTCTCAGAGCATGTGCCGAGGGGACTTGGACTGAGACTGGTAGAGTGTTTTTTGTTCTTGTTCTTGTTTTCGGGCTGCAAGGATCCCTTGGGGAACACTATGAGCCCTGTGTTTTTTGTTTACATTTTAGCCACAGATTCTTAGATTTCCACTGTCGGAGACGTTTAAGCTAAGTTTCTGATCTGTCAGAGACTGAGGTTCACCCAGGAACAATGTACTAAGGTCTTTTGAAGTTGTAGAATAAGTAATTAAGACAGTGAAGTCAATACATTCGTGTATATGATGAAGTAAGGCAGTTTAATATCGCCATCTCGGTAATCAGGAATTGGTCTTACAACAGATGATCAAGAAACGCCCTAAAATCTGACTATTGATAACACAACGCCTACTGTACCTAACTGTCTACATACAGACAGAGGCGATATAAAATGACAGACTTGATAGGGAAACACCTTAATTATATCTGACATGTAAGTAATAACCTCGGGAAAAGACAATAATATTATCTCCATATTATTCCTCAACTACTTTCATTTAAAATTTTTACACAGTGCAGTCTCCCAAACATGTATGTACATAGTTTTCTACATACTTGTATTCATTGATGTATATGGGTTTGTGTCTTGAATGTTTGTTTATAATCTAAGAATAATCTATTGTATTGTACAAGTCAATAAATTTTCTTGGTTTTCTATCATGTTTACCTAAAAAGACATTACTTTTTAAGTAAATTACAACAATAATTTAATATGAATATTCAGATGGTTTGGACACCTGAAAAGACTGGGTGAGTTGCCAAGAAGGATGTACAATGCTGGGATCATCTTCTGAGTCACGTAATCCTACTATTGCCACTTAGAAAACAATATGAAACATAGCTCATAAAAAAAAAAACTATTAATTGAAAAGTTAGAATCAAGAACGGATAAATTTTTATTTAGGTTAGGTTAGGTTATTTTCTTAAGCAATTTCCTGTCGAGCAATTGATAGTTTGAGAAATTATTTCTTGAGCAATTTACTGTCTAGCAATTTACTTCGAGAAATTTACCTAGATTCAGGCTATAATATGACAATCAGGAAAAAAATATCAAAAGTAAAATGCCTAACTTTTGGGTAATTAAATAAAGAAAGCTTATATAACGGAACCTAACTGAGCCAAACCGTACCTAGCCAAACCTAATCTAACCATAACCTAACGTAACCTAACCGGTATTAATTTATATCATCAGAATCTCTAGAGAATTCAGAGCTGTACTTTTGCATTACCTGTTGCATTTTGATAAGATCTTATTCCAAATTCTGTCGCAAATTCTTAGTTTGTGAGATATTCATTATTTTCTGTGACATCTCTTTGAAAAGTAATAAGGAAAATAATCTAAAGTAAAATGCCTAACTTTTGGGTAATGAAATATAAAAAGCTTATATAACCGAGCCAAACTGTACCTAGCCAAACCTAATCTAACCACAACCTAATGTAACCTAACCAGTATTAATTTACATCATCAGAATGCTCTGAAAATTCAGAGCTGTACTTTTGCAATATCTGTTGCATTTTTATGTTTTCTTAATACGCTATATTCTTAATTCTTAATACGCTATATCAGTACTCTCACAAGAGTTTACGGCTTCTTTTATATCCTCACATCTTCTTGCCACCTAAATACTGTGTTTACTGCGGCTATAATTGCTCCAAACTCTATTATATGTTAATCAGCAAGTTTTTTCTACGGCGATAAAGGTGCCCATGAAGAGGGTGCGCCGCCATATTGGCTCAATCAGCTGATTATCTCAACACTAAAAAAAAAAAAACACATTGCGACGTCGCTATGTGTCCAATATCGTTCGGTGGGCAAATTCTTCACCCCCCCACCTCGCTGAACGCGGCCCAGGGCTGGGACAGGTGTGTGTCTTCTGTACACCACTCCCGCCCACTGACCCGGGGTGAGGGTCAGGCTGTGTATTACCAGGGCACTTTGACTGAGGACTCGGTCAAGCCCACACAGCCAGAGGGGGGTGTTACACAGGCAAGGCCTAAATCCCCCCCTCGGTCCACAAGGCACACAGGAGCTTGAGGTCTGTCAGCCCCCTCCTCACATGCCTTCTACCACCAGGATCAGATCCATTTGGCTACTACACGTCCTCAAGTTGCGCCACCTGGATCTTGGGTCGGGTCCATGAGGGATCCTGATCCACCATTCCCACCTGGATCCCTGGGTCCAGCACAGGGTGACCTCGAGGATCCGTGGGATGAGATTTCGGAGCACAATTCTGGCACGCGGTCCAGGAACCGTGATGCAGTTCCTCCTCCACCTTTTCAATCCATGATGGCCTACATTACCCACTGCTTTCCGGAGGCGCTGGGATATGCGGAAGCGGCTCACCGACCTGCCCCACCTGGGGAGGTCAGGCCTGAAGTGGAGAAACATCCGTCTTACCAGGGCCCAGCCTATGGATTTCTCGTTGGATTCTGCTACCAAGGCTCTTCTCCTGGCTACTGAAGGATCCAGACCATCTCTTGCCCGCTACCCATCCAACAGATACAGGAGGATCTATTCCGTTAGTGGCCATGAGTCAGCGGGGAAGGCAGCCAAGCTGAACACTGACTTGGCTCTTGCTCTCACCACTAAGGGGAAAGAACCCCAAGTGTTGGTTCAATATGCTGATATGATCCGCCTCGAAGGCGTTCTCGCCCGTCAACGTGAGACACAGAATTTTCTGTTTTGGGGTGTGGAAGCATTCTACCGGCTCCTTTCTTCCCTACAGCCTGGACAAGAGGACAAGCTTCTAGCTGATCAACTCTTTCGGAGTATTCAGTTTGCCATGGTGGACACTGCCAAAGATTCAGCATTTGCCTTAACCAATGTAAAGGCCATGAGACGGGAGGCGATCTTGTCCCGCTTCCCACCGGTTTTTAAGTCTGCGACCAAGGTGGACTTAAGGAAATCTGCGATTGACTCTGCTTTCCTTTTTGAAGAGGCTCGAGTTCAGGAAGCCCTTCGGGTTGCAGACAAAGCAGTCTCCATCTCCTTCCAGCAAGCAGCGGCTCAGGCACTGGTGAAGCCTCGTCCTACTTCGCGCACTCCATTGGTGGATCGTGCTTCTTCCTTCGCTTCATTTGGAAAGGCCTATACTACCAGTTCAAGGTCCTTTGCTTCGGCCTATCCACTGCCCCACAAGTTTTCACTCGGATGATGGGTCCAGTTTCAGCGGCTTCCCATCGGCAGGAGATTCGTCTCCTCCGTTATTTAGACGACTGGCTACTGTTGGCCCACTCCGAACGGAAGGCCCTCGATGCAACCGAGTTCCTTCTCAACCTGTGTGTCTCCCTGGGTATTCAGGTAAACTGGGGAAAGTCCCGTCTTACCCCGTTCCAGTCGATGATCCATCTGGGGATGGAGATTCAATCAACGATTTTGAAGGTTTTCCCGACACAGGAACGCCTGGAGAACCTTCATCGCCAGATCGAGTCCTTCCTCAGTGTTCAATCTCCACCAGCAAGGGCTTGGTTAATCCTGTTGGGTCACATGTCCTCCCTCATCCATCTAACTCCGGGGGCCAGACGACGAATGAGAGGCCTACAATTACATCTTTCCCGATCTTGGAACCGTCAGTTCCATCCAGACGACTTTCCAGTTCCTTGGGACAGCATGCTTCTGGAGGATCTTCAGTGGTGGTTGTCGGATCCCGGCCTACGGGTGGGACAGTCGCTACAATTGGCTTCCCCAGATGTTTGCCTGTACTCGGACACCTCGACCCTAGGTTGGGGGGCGTCTGTTCTTCAAGCCTCAGTGAGTGGTCTGTGGACCCCACAGGAGCGGTCCCTTCATATCAATCTCTTGGAACTCAGAGCCATTCGTCTCAACCTATCCCACTTCACGGAGGAATTTCGCGGGAAAGCGGTTGCAGTCTTCTCAGACAATGCCACGGCCCTGTCATATTTGGCCAAGGAAGGCGTGACTTGTTCAGGGATTCTCAATGCGGAGGCTCAGTCAGTTCTTCAGTGGGCGGAAGATCATGCCGTTCAGATCATCCCTCAGTTCGTGAAAGGTCCTCCAATCTCCTGGCGGATTGCCTCAGCAGACGAGACCACGTCATCTCTACAGAGTGGACTCTCCACCAGGACATCTGCAGTCGACTGTGGAGGACCTGGACTTATCCCACAGTGGACCTCTTTGCCACGAGGCTCAACTTCCGGCTGCCCAACTTTGCCTCACCGTTTTGAGACCCCATGGCGATTGCCACGGACGCATTCCTTTACAACTGGGATTGCCAGGATTTGTACGCCTTTCCTCCCTTTCCATTGATCAGGAAGGTTCTCAACAAGTTGAGGACGGCACACCACGCCACCCTCATCCTGATTGCCCCGTTCTGGCCTCAGAGGGAATGGTTTCCGGATCTCGTCCAGGCCTCGGTAGACTCTCCCAGACGCCTTTCACATCGCAGAGACCTCCTCCGTCAGCCACACGTCCATAGGTTCCATCAGGCTCTCCCCATGCTACAGTTAACCGGTGGAAACTCCAGCGAATCCTCCGTCACCAAGGCTATTCCTCTCGTGTTACGGAATTCCTGGCAAGATCTAAACGACCTTCCACTCTTATGAATTACCAGCATAAGTGGAAAAAATTCCGGGAGTGGTGCAAAAGGGAGGGCCACACTGTTTCTAACCCCTCCAGCCAAAAGTTTGCTGACTTTAGTTTTTCTGAGGCAGGAGAGCAAGCTATCTGTCTCAGCCATTAAAGGGTACAAGGCTATGCTCAATAGCGTGTTTGCCCTTAAAGGATTTGACCTCTCCTCGGATCCAGTTCTCCGGGAGATGATTAGAACTTGTTCAAGGCAAGTACGCCGGCCACCTTGCAGACCTCCATCGTGGAATGTGGACGTGGTCCTTAGAGCCTTGACACGTCCGCCTTTTGAGCCTTTGGAACGGTCCACCTTTCGGGATTTGTCTAGGAAGACACTTTTCCTGGTGGCCCTGGCTACAGCCAAGAGGGTGGGTGAGCTCCGTGCCCTGTCTATGGTCACAGCCACACAGGGAGAGGATCTCATTCTGTCCTACCTTCCTGAGTTTGTGGCCAAGACGGAAACCGGCTTTAACCCCATCACTCGGGAGTTCCGTCTTCGCAGTCTCTCTTCTATAGTGGGACATGAGGATGAGGAACGTCTACTTTGTCCAGTGAGGACAATGAATTGTTACCTGCGGCTCACATCTTCCTCACCTCGGCCTAGGAATCTTTTTGTCTCTGTATGGGACCCCAAAAGACCCATGTCTAAGGCGGCAATCTCCTTTTTTCTACGGGATACAGTTAAGACAGCGCACCAGTCTTTTTCCTGAAGATCTCTGTCCCTTGTTCAAGGTCCGGGCCCACAACATCAGGGGTATTGCCACATCTATGCTCCTATGGAAGAACAGCTCAATTGCCTCCATTCTAGAAGCAGCCTGCTGGAGGACTCAGTCAGTATTTGTGGACTACTACCTCCGGGACATTCAGAAGCAAGAAGGAGATGTCTTTGCCCTAGGTCCAGTGGTCGCCGCTGGGGACTTGATGGGCTAACCCCCCATCACCATAATCCTTCAAGGCAGCAAGTGCCTTATCTTTGGGATTGCATTAGTTGGCGTCATTGGAGGAGTCATAAGTTTGCCCTCCTCTCAGGACATGCGCCTGGACGCCGGATGGGATTACAAGGAAAACTCCCGTGGGAAGTTACCTGGGTTAATTCCTTATGCACTGATCACTTTCACTGGTTCCTACCTGGGCATGGTTCAGGACCAGTGGTGGCACACTTCCTCTTATACCTGCACTGAAGGTTCAACAAGGACACCCTGCTGGAGATCAAGAGTCCTCACCGGAAGCTTGGACGCAATCTCCTTGACCTCACTTGTCTCGGGATCCTAAATTTAGGTGAGACTAAGCTGAGTTTATAATGTGAACCATTCACCCTTTGTCGTATTCCATACCTGTGGCGTGACCCACCTCCTTTAATGTGGGAATCTGCTAATATAAGAAGCAGGTTGTATGTGAAACAAATGACATTTTCAAACATAAAATTTATTTTTTCACTTACCTGCTTCTTATATATATAACCCGCCCATCCTCCCCGCTACTTACCATTGCTTCAAGAAAGAATGACGGTCTCAGTTGAGGGAGACAGGGTTGCCATGAGTTGCCAGAGGTCGCCAAGGGTGGAATACGACACGTAATTTAAATGTGGTACTAGACGGTTGGGTAGATAGAGAGCATTGATAATACTAATATAAGAAGCAGGTAAGTGAAAAAATACATTTTATATTTGAAAATATCATATTGCAAGATATGGGCATCACCCTCAACAAGCCTACATACCTGTGGGAATGCTGAGTTTTTGGGTAGGAAGGACGAAACAGTGATATACACAAAAAGAAAATTTGATGTCTTATAGGTAAATTTGCGTAACTACGGACTCCTGGACCCCTGATCCCCTAAACCTAACTTACCCTAAACTGAACACATGTAATAACCTCTTAGATGGTTGGGCAAGCTCCCCCAGACCACCAAAACCTAACCTATGTAAAGATTTGTTTCCCTAACCAGAGTTGCAGAGTCGGAGGTGAAAAGTTTGACTCCGACTCCGGGTATTCTTAAAATGCCGATCCCGACTCCGCCTCTGACTCCGGGTATTCTTGAAAAGCCGACTCCGACTCCGACTCCTTATGCATATGTTATTTTCATACTGGATATATATAATAGATCTGCTTCCAGAGTCTGGTGTTCCACTCTTTAACCTTTTGTTTTATCTCCGCTGATTATATTATTTCCTCTCATCCCCACGGTTTTTCTGTCCTCCATTAGGCCTTTTATCAACTCATTTTTCTTATCTTGACTTTTGCGACAATCTTGATAAGAGTGCTCCAACTCTGACTCCGACTCCGACTCCTAATACTCTTAGGAATCCGACTCTGACTCCGACTCCACCCAAAACCTACGACACCTTACAACTCTGACTCCTTACCATTATAATTCAACCTCAGAAACTTGTTCAAATCATCTTAATCCGGTAAATCTGACCTAAGGTAATGGGCCCACTCCCCCAGATCCGACTTAATTGAGAAAATATTGAGTCTTACAGAATTGCATGCAAATATTTTTATCATCAAGATACATTTCAAGCGCACATACTCGTAAAATATTTTGGTAATACTCATGATAGTTTCGCCACAATAATGCCGGGAAGTTGGAGTGTGGCACGAGTTAGCAGTCCCACTTTCCCCACTTTCATTATTTTCGCTTATTATTTATTTCTAGTAGTTTTAGCATATATACAGACTCATAATAACTAATTTCACAGCCATACTATTCACTGTACAGTAAGAACGGTCATCTTGCGTAATATAGTCTCGCGAATTTAGCATCTCGCGTCTATTTCAAATTTTCCGCCTTCTGCCATCTAGCGGTGCCAAACGAACATCTCGCGCATGCGCATAGGTCAGCACGCCAGTTCAATGGTTGGTTTGGGTCGGTTGTGTCATGGCAGGAGCTGGGTCAACAACAATATTGCTATTTTGTTGTGCTGTAGAGAATATTTACTTTTGGTGTTCTAGTGAAAACGTTCTAGTGGAAGTACAATACACTGTAATAACAAGGAACAGGAGTTCTATGAGTGGTAGTGGTGGAAATCGTGGTGGGAACTGTGGTGAAAAACGCGGACGAGAAAAGCGTGATTATCGCAAGGGGGTGAAGCTCAGGAAATATACACTCCAGGAAAAGAAAGCAATGGTTCAGATGATGAACAGTGGCGCTAGAACATGTGACATTATGCGTAAGTTTAACTGTCCTGAATCAACAGTACGATCGCTCCCCACCACTGCCAGGCTACTCAAGCCAGTCACAGAATCTCATAACGTAAGTGGAATATTATTTGAACCTTTATTAATAGTCAGAAAGTGTTCAATCTTGTTTATTATCATACAGATTATGCATAACCTTGTATGTGTGAATTTTTGGCAAAATATTTTGTATTCTTGGAGGGTTAATGGGAGTTATAAGAAGCTTATGTACCATAGCTAAGAACCAATTATACTATTTACATGTATTTCAATATCGTTCATCTCATGGTTTTTCATCTCGCGGCCGATAGTCCAGCACCAATTATGCATGAGATGACCGTTCTTACTGTACTTTATAAGTATTTGCCTTACATTATTTATATATACATATTTACACAGGCAGTTTTTATTGTTTTTTCTTGTAGTAGGCCTAGTTCTGATTTTTCTCACTAGGTTGAGTGAGGGAGGGTAGGCCTACTAGTGTACCAAGTTTGGCAGCATTACCAATTATAGCGCATGTGTGGTGCGTCGCTAAATATCCTGGTACCCAGGTGCCGTATCGAACTTTGCCGCCAATGGTATCTGGGTGCCGTATCGGACTTTACGGGTTAAATAGTTATGCCGCTGAGTTACAGAAAAAAAAAAAAATTGCCTTCCCTTCGAAAGGCAAAGTTTAATTTGGTTTGAACAAGGTTCTGTTGTTTGTTAATATAAGTTAAGATATGGTTAATTTATGTGATGTTATGTTATGTTAATTTAGAAGTTATCAAGTGTTTTCTATGACTAAAAGTAGGTGATAATGCGAGGTGCAGACGCCATTTTTTCTTCTCGTAACCACACGCCATTCTGGTGATGTAAAAATTTACCGAAAGAAATAGCTTTGTTAGCATAACCTTCCCAGAGCTGCAGTCAAATAAGCCTAACTAAAACCAACCAAACCAAACCTAATTAAACGTAACAAAACCCATCCATTTATTGAGAGAAAAAAATTCATATTTTTTTCTGTAATTCAGTGGTATAGCTGTTTGAGGTGATTTGAACAAATTTCTGAGGTTAAATTTGCAATGCATTATAAAGGTAAGGAGATATCGAGTGGTTAGGTAAACGAATCTTTACCCTAACCTAAACAGAATTCACATAATATCCTTTTAATTGGTGGGGGACAAGCTTCCCCAGACCCCCCACAGGGGTCTTTAATTCAATGCAATAAATTATTAACAGACAGGAAAGATATTTTCTCAAGAACTTTTACATTACATTGTTAGGTAATCTCTGCCTCATTTCTTGCACTAAATTGATCACGAATCTAATGCACCTTCCCCTTAGTGACTTTTCTTGATGATCAGAATACCCTTTCTCCTTCAGATATACTAGTTTCTTCTCAAACTGATATCCTAAGTATGGTTTGAGATCCAGGTTGTTCTCTTAATTAATTTCGGGAGGATCAACACCTGAAGCAGACAGAACAACTTTCTAAACTAATGACTTGATTAGCAGTGTAATGTCTGCAAGTAATTTCATTGGATCTGCCTCGTTAGATACAAAGGATTTGTTAACTCTGAACGTCTTTCAAAATAGGCATAAGAAACTTTATGTATGTCTGGTTAGTTCCATCATTGTACATAGAGTACAACGTTTCAGCAGTGTAGCACTTTTCACTGTGGCGAACAATATCAAAATGAATCTTCAATTCCAGCCACTATTTATCAATTCTTTCAACCGCGGTTGCGATGGACAACCACCATGTTTTATAAGTTTGAACAATTTTGACTTTCATTAATTATTTACCCTCTTCTAAGTTATTTGCCTTGTGGATGATCCAGTTGTAAGTATCACTGATCAAAAATTCTAAGTTTCTTGTTAGGGCATCTACAGCAGCAGCAGAGACCGCTAGTTGCAGTGAGTGGCACACACATCTTATCAGTATGAGACTTGGAACTTAAGCCTTCAACTAATTGTAAACATCATTGTTAACACCAATCATTACACTAGCATTATCATTTCCTATTCCTCTTAACTTTTGAAGATCCAGTTCCACTGAATTTATTGTTTTTCTCAATACATTCACAATGCCATCATCATTACACTCTTCTAACACTGTTAAGCTTAGGAAAGTTGACACAATCATCTTTTTCAAACATCATAATAGATTATAGCAATTCTAAGATATTTTGTCAATTATGCCAGTAGATTCATTTAGCAGTAGGCTGCAATGGTCATTTTCAACACTATTGGTAATATCTTCTGTAGAATGAGGATATAGAACATTTTTAATTATTCCACTACAATTTGATCTCTTGAATTTGTGATGCTACTTTACTATCTGAAGAATAATTTTTACACAGGGCACTTATATGATCACAAGTGTTTACAGCAGTATGTTCTGCGATGAACAACACCATCCTTCCCTCAGTCATCTGAGCCTCTGCTATTTTCTTTGCAGGCACTAAGGGTAGTACTGGCTGTCTAGCTACAGATTAATCTTTAGCATTGGCTATGTGATAAACAATGATATTTTGGTGTTTTTGAGGAAGTCTTGAACTTGGGTTGGGAATCAGTGTATACTCTTGTAGCCTTTAGATCGGCGTTCTCCCACACACATACTGGAAGAAGCAAGAAAAAGGAGCAGAAAACTAGAAGTTTTCACTCCTTTCTACCTCTGCTAGCATCACATTTATATTGACAGGCAGCTGATAGAGATGAGACTTTTGTTCTTCAGAATATAGAGTACAGTAAGCTGCTATGCATGGCTTTTGGCTATGAAAAAGCCTTCATGTAAACTTCAGCAGTTATGAAAGCAATTAGTGATGAATACCAATATAGAAATGGGTGACCTAATAAGTTTATTGACAGATGAACTACAACATATAATTTTGCAGGTGCATTAAGGACCGAAAGTGTGTTTAAAGATGAATATGAAAAAAACTAAGTTGAAGTTCAACACTTACATACTTGACCATGAAATTAGAATAGATGTTGAAGTAATATAATGTGTTCAGGAATACATTTACATATACCAGAATATTTGTGCATTTCCAGATCATTGAAAAATAAATAAAAAGACGAATAAGGATGGGATGGAAGGCATTTGGTAGACAATACAATGTGAAAAATATTCTCCCACTATCACTAAAGGGAAAGCTATATTACCAGTGGATTCTACCAGTAACATAAGGATCTGAAACTTTGAGTATTACGGGAGTTCTGGAACAAAAGAGAATGAAGACAATGATGTTTGGCATAACATTAAGAAATAGGAAGAGAGCATCATGAATTAGGGAGCATACCAAAATAGAAGACATTCTGACCACACTTAAAAGAAAAAGTGTACATGGGCAGGAAATTTCATGTGACTGAGATAATAGATGGACATTTAGTGACAATGGCAACCCTGGGACGATAAAACAAGGTTGGGCAGAGAGAGAACTAGATAGAGATGAAAACGGAAATTTAGTTGAAGTAATCTGGAACAGGCTGGTAGCTGATAGAGATGAGTTGAATAGGCTCATAGTAGTGGGCTCATAGATGTTGGTGTACTGATTTAACCATAAACTCTGCTCATGCAAACATTAGACATAAAGGTGGCACATTTGTCAGAATGTTACATCATTCATTGCATATCTTTCACATGTAACAAATTTTTTTTCTTTTCAAAGGAATTACTGGTACTCAAAATGGATCACTTTATGCCTGAGATGAAAGAAGATGAGATTAAGATAGAAGAGGAAAATACACCATCAACCTTAACTTCAGAATACTCCTTGACTTTCCAGCATCAGATAAGGCTGAAAGATGATAATGAAACAAGGTAAGAATTTCCTCTAGCTATTTAGTTTCTTTAATTTTTTTTTATAGTTTTTAAGCTAAAGCAATAATAAATCCAGATGTGTTGTGGTATTTACCACAGGACCTTTGAAATCCTACAAATATCTTCCTGTATTTAGAGAGTATTTTGTGGAAACATATACGGATGCGCTCTGGAACTCTAAAGCTTGAGAGTGAACAAAGCTGTGAGAGAAAAAGGCTGCTCTATATATATATATATATATATATATATATATATATATATATATATATATATATATATATATATAGATATATATATATATATCACTAGCTAGCTTATATGCTATGCTTAATTACTAAACTATAAATAGAATCAGATTCAAGACTGGTCAACCAGATGATGCCATTGATTAAGAAATTGCGCCAACATTTGAGTGACTCGTATGAGCAAAAAGTGAATGATAAACGGGCTTTTTGAACAAATGCTGTGTGCTAGAGGCAGACATTGAGAGTCTAGGTGAGGAGGAAGACGTCTGTACCACCGTTGGAACTTGAAGATGAGGTAGTCAGTGTGATCAATGCCTACGACTTTGTTGGATTCACTGAACTTGAAAGAAAGATACAAGAAGGAGAAAAGGTGGTGAAACTACAGAAGGTGGCAGAGGAGGTGCGAGAGGGAGATGGAGGTGATGGTGGTGAGGAGGTGCACAGCGCTGGTTCTATCCAATAGCCTCGCCTCCTTGCTTTGGATACCCTAGATGTCGTCTCACCTACACACTTCATTATTCTCTCACAAGTTGGTTTATTATTAATTCTTCTAATAATAAATATATGATTTGTATGTATTCTAGGTCTCAAAATAACACTCGGAAGGGCAAATTTAGGTGAAAATAGGGACTCGGCTGAAGTTTTGGCACCAATTTTACCCATAAGTTTATGTATCTATATCCAACGAATTTGTATCTAACGCGGATTTTTGGCACCAATTATTCGTTAGACAGGAAATTCTATTGTATTTAGTTAGAGTGACATTAAAGTCTTAGGCAGATGGTAGAAATTTCTGAAGATTCAAGAATGTGGGCATGAGAGCAAGTAATGATAGAAAAAGTAGGATGGAACATAGAACGGGCTGCTCTTAGTAGCCACAGACAACTGTGTTTCATTTAGGAAGAGAAGATGATGTTTAGTAGAGGAGAAACAATTCTAACTCCTTCTGACTAACAACCTTCATATGCTTACAGGCTGCACACAAAACCAGACATAATTAATATCCATCAACAGAATATTTCAGAGCATATTCCTTAAGTTTAGATTTAGCCTTACATATATCTGAAACTTAAACTTCCTAACTTTCTGATCAACTATTGTACTACTGTTAAATTCACCCTTTTCTGCTTTTCATGGTTATAGAAATTGATGAATATAAAACCACTTAAAGAAAGTGACAGTGCCACTAAATGGGAAAAAATCTATGGAACATTATGCTGCACGTGTGATTACACAAATGCAAACAAAAGGAGTTGGCTGGTGCAGATTTTGTTCATTGCTTCCGATATCTGTTAAGGCCCCCACATTATCATGCATGCATGCGCATTCATGGTGCTTGCGCATGCATAACCACAGCGTGTGGTTATGACTGAAGGCATGCGCATGCAATTTAAGATGCATGATGAAGGTCCGACACTGTTTGATTTTTAACCGTCATTCATGATGGTTGCACATGCTTGAATGACAGTGTGTGGCGATGAATGAGCAAACCGTCAGTCTTCCACCATCCGCCATGGCAAGCACTCAAGAAACGCAGGCATTTTGGCGCTAATTCATTGAACTGTATAGAAGTTTCCCAGCATTGTGGAAGGTTAAAAGTGAGGAATATAAAAATAGAAACTTGAAAGGATTGTAGATAGAAGAATCCTAAATCGTGATGCCATTATTCCAAACATGTTCTCAACGACACGTCGTGCCCGTAACACTCAATAATTGTAAATGTCTTGTGTTTTGCTGAGGTTCCTTTGAGCATAAGGTTTCATTAGGTTCTCCATTAATGGGAAGGCATCGTCTCCCACGAAAACATATGGCACAATATCATGACATCCAGGCAGAGAGGTTGGTTCAGGGATGTGAACTGCTTTTTCTTTCAATTGGGCAAGAATAATGGCAACGCAAGCAGCTTTCCTACTCATCTTGACCGGCTGAGTGACACACGCCAGCTGATGCATGTGCACTCATGAGTGACAGTGTGTGGCCAAAACCAGTGAATGACATGTTTGTGAATCATGGATGAATGCGCATGCATGCATGATAGTGTGTGGGGGCCTTTAAAGAAAGGTCCATAAAACTGAGGTATGAGTCTATATATATATATATATATATATATATATATATATATATATATATATATATATATATATATATATATATATATATATATATATATATACACACACTTGGTTTTCGTATGATTCGGTTTTTGATGACTATCGTCTAAATTTTGTCCCAGTTTTCATACATCCGCTGGGTTTTCGTACAGTTGAAAATGGCCTGTACCAAACTTGTCCGCCTGCCCGTGTGACTCAGCCACTCATTTCCCGGAATTGAGCACCCACACAAAGCATCTCATGCATTTGTGAATCAGTCTGTCTTTGCTTCTTGTTGAGTGAACATCGTCCTGCATGTTCTTCCGTAACATTTTATAATAATCCATTGTATTTTTGTGCCTGCTTATTGAGTGTGGCTGCTAAATGAGCCATCATGGGGCCAAAGAAAGTTCCGAGTGCCAGCCCTTTGATAAAGAAGGCAAGAAACATGATAGAATTTAAGAAAGAACTCGTGGCATACGCTTGGCTGATCTCGCAGGATGTACTGTAAGTCTGCATCAATGATCAGTTCCATCCTGGTGAAGAAAAAAGAAATCAAGGAAGCTGATCATGCAAAAGAGGTAAATGTGCTAACGAAACAGAGATCGCAAACAATCAAAGATGTTGAAAAATTGTTGGTGTGGATCAACGAACAACAGTTAGCGGGAGATAGTGTTTCAAGACGATAATTTGTCATTCAGGATTTCCAAGTGTGGATGAATTTTTGGAAATTTGTCATTTGCTAAAGGCTTTGTGTTGTCTGTAACATGGAAAAATTTCATTATTTCATTGAAATGATCCCAATGCATAGAACTAGCTATCAGGTTGCTTCTGCCAGTAAAATTGGCAATGTGGAACAATAGAGTAAACTATCACCAACAAAATTCTTAGGAAAGTTTTTTTTCTTCTTCTACATCACAAACAGTTGGCGCCAGTAGGCTTTATGGAGGCTAAGATGGATTCACCTCCTGCCCATTATTTGGCGTAGGTTTGTAGATGTTTTTAGAATGTTTACGTTCTCTATTGAATATGTTGAGAATGAGAGATTCTATTGCTGCTACATCCTCAAATGCATGTTACATTGCAAGTTCCGTCTGAGGACAGTATGGCAGCAATTTAGGCGATTGTCAGGGCCGAGGTCACTACCAATTAATACTGTCGACCCTCGATTTAAGGGACTAATGCGGAGGGAGGGTGTAAAAAGTCTGTTGCTGGGTTAAAGGCCATAATATGGCAATCTGGAAAAAAAATATCTTGGGTGAAACGCATAACTTTTAGACAAAAAATATAAAATCCTTATATAACCGAACCTAACCGAACCAAACCTAATCTAGATATAACCTAACATAACCTAACCATAACCTAACATAACATAACATAATTAACCTAACATAACTTGAAAGATGTTTTGCCAGGTAAACAATGGTGAGCACCGCCTCAAACCTTCACAGATGTATTGAGTGCACTATGTATGGTATGTACGACTTCATATTTATATCGATATCGTCCAAGCAGTAGGTATGCAGATTTACCCAAATACTTTTTGGCTTACCTTAAGGGGATCGATCGGGTGTATTTTTGGACGAATATTTTTGAAACACGCGAAAATTACTTTTTGCACTCAGTGTGTGGGGAAGGGTCTGAACTGTCAGACGGAGACCATTTTTACTGCAAAATTTAAAAACCAGCCTCACCAGAGCAAAATTTAAATGCGTTACTGCCTCACATGTGCCTCTCCACGTGGTATGATGGTGACGCTGGTATTATTCGCATAAATCACGTTATAAGTTATTTTCTTTTTCCACAATTTGCCATTTGGCATCCCCCTTCTCTCTGCTGTGTGTGTATGTGAGGGAGCATGTGACTGGTGGTGACCACTGACTTAACTCATTCCAAGAGGTGTCTAAAGGGAGCTATCCAAAATCCCAATAAGTTTTTGCACTCGAAGGTGTAGAATAAGTGTCCTTATAAAAAAAATAAGGAGAAGGACCAAAAATATCAAGCAGGAGGGAGACTTCAAGGAATAAATCTGGCAACAAAGAGAAAGGTGGCGCCTTCTGACACTCTCACCATTGAGTGACTAATACCTTTTTGAAGGGATGACCAGATACCTATTCCAGTTATTGACAAAGTAGAAGGTATAAGCAATGATATGTGAAGATTTTGTGCCAATCAAACAAAAGCAAGTGACAAGACACAGCCGTTATCTCGAAATGTGTTTTTTCTGGGTTTGAAAAGCCTTACGGACTTTACTATAAATTTGATTGTATATTGCTTTGCATCAATAAATAGTAAAAACAAAAATCGATTTTTGCATCTGAGAAAATTTGAAAATTTTTGAAAAATGACAAATACAGAGTGACCGATGTAGTGCCCCCACCTTTCACTTAGGATTAATTGCGATCCTTGTCAGGTAGGCAATAATTGTTGAATACCACCCTGGCAATTCCTTAGACACCCAGTTCTAAGGATCCTCCAGTATGACACTCTAGGAAGTTAGGGTACAGATAACGTCTGTTCTTCAGAGACGTGAATTTCAGGGATGTAATAATTCTTGTGTTAACTCTAGGGTTTATTCTTAATTTATAATATGGTGCTCTTTGTACCTTATCCTACGTTACTTCCTACTCTCCTTGTGGAGTCGTGTTATACACTAAACATTGACTCCTTCCTACTTCTCCTGTGAATCGTGTTATATACTAAACAACGACTCACCCTATCTCGAATTACTTCCTTGTGTATGTTACCTTCTTACTCTACTCGTGACTGGTGTTATACACTAAACAACGAGTCACTTCACCTATAATCTACTTAAAACAATCCTATCAATACCTCCTAGACCCTCTATTTGTACACAACCCAGCCCGTCTCTCAGCTTCTCTACTCACGATAACAGAAAACCAGGCACGCGGCGACCATACCGTCGGTCAAGTTCGTCCGGTCGTCCTCTTCTTAGTCGTTTCTTCTTGGTCCTCGGGTTCCTCTTCTTAGTCTCTTCTTTCGTTTCCTGCTTCTAAGTCTTCTTCTTTCTTTCATCCTTGCTCTTTCTCTTCTTTCTTCCTCTTCTTCTTCACAAGGTCTTCTCTTTCCTTCCTTCGACCTTATCTTCAGTAAGGTTTTTTCTCTTTGGTAACCTTACGCTTGGGTTAAGGATCTCTTCTTCTATAACTTGTTGGTATCCTTAGCTCTCTTATGACTGACCTCTTCTTGAGTACTCTTCTGTCTCTCTTCCTTCTCAATGGGGCTACACCGTCTTGGGCCTCTCATGCTTTAACCTCTTGTCCCCTTTGGTTGATGAGTACTTGGCAAAGAGGAGCTCATGAGTCTTTGATGGATCACCCTCTGATACATCTTAACAGGGGAAGGGGGGCCTGCAGCTGGGGCCTCTCGTAACATTTTCCTGTTCCTTGTTTACTCTGTTTACTTCGTTGCTTCCTCTGGTCTTCTTCATTACTTTCTTCCTCATGTATATTTAAGGTACTGCTTGTGGGTTCCCACTTCACTCTCCCCTTCGAAAGACCTCGTCCCTGAGGTCGTGGAGGGTCCTGAGCTCTTCTTTTCCGCACGGTCACCAACTGCCACGCCTCTTGTCTCATGGTCCTTTGGGCGTATATCCAGACATAATAGTTGCTAGCACACGCAGCAACAACCACCATCGCCAGTAGGATCTCAAACAATACTAGAGTCCAGGTGGGTATGGGGGTCGGTTGTGGCTGCTCTTCTGGGAGTATTGGCTGTAGACTAGTCATCAGATCCGATAAAGGAACAGGTAGTCTGCTGTTGTCGAAGGAGGGCAGGTGAGATACATTCTGTAGCCACTTGAGTTCGGTGGGTCGTATTACCATGTCGACCGCCAAGGTGGGTCGTGTTATGGTGAGTGGAGGGTGTTTTGCGATAGTATCATGAGCTGGGAGCGTGAGTGACGGGCTGTGTGCGCTACATCCCTGACCTAATGTGAGTACACCCGTCTCATTAACTATTTGTTTAGTCTTGGAGACTGGATTTGTTGGACAATTTAGCATTAATGTAATAGGACTGCTTGTGGAAAACGTCCAGTGTCCTTGTCCCTTAATAAAAATTGGCGGGAAACTCTTTACTATATAATACTCACATAGGGTTACTGCCAGAGGTTTTCCTAAGAATGTTGCTGATTCATAGGTATCTGTTGAAGACTCATACACTGGTCCTACAGGTGGACATAAAAACAGATTATCATGTTTACTACAGTGTTCAAAATTATTCATTAAAAAGTAAGTATTCCTATCCTCACTTATTGCTATATACTTTGCAACAGGTCTATTCTGTACATAATAATTTGCTCCTGGGAGCGCATAAGGAAGAGGATCGATCTGGAAGACATCGAAAGTGTCTAACGGATTTCCTCTCATAGGGATCGTGAAATAGAAACTGTGCGAATCGGGCTGGATTGTGGGTCTGGAGGTAACTCTGATTACATCCCTATATAACGCTACATACTCTGGGACTGGTGGGAATAACAGTCCTGGCGGTCTTATTGACACCTCTTTTAAAATACTAAGTAATACTTCGTCTGATATAATTGCAGGAGTCACTCTTATTTGTAATAATGCTAAGAGTCCCATCTTCAAATTTATATCATCATTACTTTCTTCCTCATGTATATTTAAGGTACTGCTTATGGGTTCCCACACCGAAAATAATGTATGTGATTTTTAATTTAATTTTTAAATTTTTTTTACCAATCCGAAAAACAAAAATTTTAATAATTCAAATTGTAGACATACATAAAAGGTTTATATGGTATTTTTTTCTTCAAATCAACTGAATGATAAACAAAGGCTGTGACGCAAATTATTATTATTTTTTTTTCATATAAGTTACCCCTTGGTGTCAGTAGTTGTCAGCCAAATCTCATGAAATTCAGATGAAGTGATAAGTAAACAAATACAAATAACATACTAAAATTTCAGACCCATAGGATATACCAATCATGCAAACTGCACCAACCCAGTGGATCCTCTTAACCTAAGTTGTATGTACAGTATTTACAATTGCACTCAATGGTTACGCCGAGTCAAAGGGAAGCGTCTGGATGCAACCATTGATATTTATGCTCTGCCCACAATCAGCTGATGTACCTAGACTCTGCCTCCCTCCTCCTTCTAGGCATCAGTGTTGAAACCACCGTGGCGTCTAATAATTGTGTGTAGCATCTTCTTCCGAGGATAATACTTACATGTCAGATAGAATTAAGGTTGCAGAATATCATGCAATATATATTAACTTCTGGAAACTATTAAAAACATTTGTTTCAATTTTTGTATACCTACCGCCTCAGTAGGTAAGACCAGTATCTGGTTACAGCCCCCAATGTTAGGTTGGTGTGGGGTTAGGGTTTGGGTTAGGTTAGGTTTATTGAAATGAAGAAGCATCATACTTTGCCCAGAAATAAATAGTCCGTGCCTTAAGAATTAGTAGGCTAACCTTATCTAACCTCCCTGAAGCCTACCGGCACTATGGGTAATAGATAAAAAAAAAAAAAAAAAAAAAAAAACTAACCCAGCTATGCACACTTATTAGACGCCTTGGTGGTTTCAACACTGATGCCTAGAAGGAGGGCTGAGGCGGAGCCTAGGTACATCAGCTGATTGTGGGCGGAGCATAAATATTAATGGCTGCACCCAGACGCTTCCATTTGACTCGGAGTAACCATTGAGTGCAACTGTAAATACTGTACAGTCCCCTGGAATCTCTACCGGGCTCTCTCTAACCTTCACACTGATCGCAGGGAGAGTATACCAGACTCTTCCTAACCAAAATACCGAATCAGGTGACATATGTCACCTCCTTTTTCATGGGATCTCTCATTGGCTGACCTTCAGTGACCCGTCCTTCATCTTAATCCTCAAACAATCCTCCACTCTGTCTGTCTCTCTGTCTGTCTTTCTGTATGTCTTTCTGTCTGTCTTTCTGTCTGTCTTTCTCTCTCTCTCTCTCTCTCTCTCTCTCTCTCTCTCTCTCTCTCTCTCTCTCTCTCTCTCTCTCTCTCTCTCTCTCTCTCTCTCTCTCTCTCTCATACACACACACACACACACACACACACACACACACACACACACACACACACACACACACACACACACCCTCCCACCCACCTACCCCCACCCACCCACCTACCCACACACACACACACACACACACACACACACACACACACACACACACACACACACACATACACACACACATACATACTTTAATTCCCAAGGGTGCCTCGCCATGGGATTAAGAGAGAGAGAGAGAGAGAGAGAGAGAGAGAGAGAGAGAGAGAGAGAGAGAGAGAGCATTATTATTATTATTATTATTATTATTTATAGTAGTAGTAATATTGTTATTGTTGCTATCAGTAATTATCATTATTGATATAACTATTATTGTCATTAATATTGTTATCAATATTGTCATTATTATTGTTGTTATTAGTATTATTATTATTAATATTATTTTTACTATTACTATTATTATCAATATTTTATTTACTATTATTCTTATTATTATTAATAATATTATTATTATCATTATCGTTATTAATATAATTTTCCTAATCATTATTAGTATTATATATGATATTATAACTATTATCATTATTATGATTATTATGATCATTCTTCTCACGAAGTGTCCCATCCCTCTCTCTCATTTTTTTTCGCTCTCTCTCACTCAGATTACCTACAATTTTAGCCTAAATACAAGGATATTGCTTCTGGACGTGTGTGGCCTTAGGCTGTTTACCATGTCACATTCCCATGGGAGCAACACTTACACACCTAAATCTCTCTCTCTCTCTCTCTCTCTCTCTCTCTCTCTCTCTCTCTCTCTCTCTCTCTCTCTCTCTCTCTCTCTCTCTCTCTCTCTCTCTCTCTCTCTCTCTCTCTCTCTCTGACACACACACATACACACACACATCTATTTGTATATTTAAATTATGTCCTATAAGTTTATTTCTATTCACCTTTTATATATAAATAAATGTTAGAATTATTGAGAGAGAGAGAGAGAGAGAGAGAGAGAGAGAGAGAGAGAGAGAGAGAGAGAGAGAGAGAGAGAGAGAGAGAGAGAGAGAGAGAGAGAGA
Organism: Cancer borealis; assembly: GCA_036785275.1. Classification (NCBI taxonomy): domain Eukaryota; kingdom Metazoa; phylum Arthropoda; class Malacostraca; order Decapoda; family Cancridae; genus Cancer; species Cancer borealis. The sequence continues at coordinate 11,628 of JAXIVD010000300.1, read as the reverse complement.
GAGAGAGAGAGAGTGTGTGTGTGTGTGTGTGTGTGTGTGTGTGTGTGTGTGTGTGTGTGTGTGTGTGTGTGTGTGTGTGTGTGTGTGTGTGTGTGTGTGTGGAGGATTATTTGAGGATTAAGATGAAGGACGGGTCACTGGAGGTCAGCCAATGAGAGATCCAATGAAAAAAAAGGTGACATATGTCATCTGATTCGGTATTTTGGTGAGGAAGAGTCTGGTATACTCTCCCTGCGATTAGTGTGAAGGTTAGACAGAGCCCGGTAGAGATTCCAGGGGACTGTACATACAACTTAGGTTAAGGTAAGCCAAAAAGTATTTGGGTAAATCTGCATACCTAATACTCGGACGATATCGATATAAATTTGAAGTCATATATACTATACATAGTGTACTCAACACATCTTGGAAGATTTCAGGCGGTGCTCACCATTGTTTACCTGTCAAAACATCTTTCAAGTTATGTTAGGTTAATTATGTTAGGTTATGTTTAGGCTACGTTAGGTTATGGTTGAATTAGATTATGTTAGGTTTGTTTGGTCAGGTTTGGTTATATAAGGTTTTTATATTTCATTCTCCAAAAACTGGGCGTTTCACCCTAGATTTTAGCGGATTATGTTACCGACGCGACCGCCACCTACCGGACTTTCTTTTCCACTAACGGACTTTAGTCCGGATCTGGGTTGATTGTCCGCTAGCAGACAGAGTCAATTAAATCCAAATTCCGTTAAATAAAGGATCGATAGTATTATGATTCTAGAGAGTTGTGGGGAAGAAAAGTCATGGATTATGATACCCTGAATATACTTACACACAAAATAATAGCAATCAGCAGGCTAATAGCCAAAACAGACCACCAACAACGATTTGCTCTTAACCAGTTACCAGAGCAGGGATATGGCACTAAATAACTCCCTGAACAGCCCCCTGGAGGATGTGATGCGTGGCAGCAACACTCGGCAATGTAGATAGCACCTCAGAAAGCAGGGAGTGTTGAATAGTGTAGGTGCAGCCGAAGGGTACATTGGAAGGAAACCCAAGTCTCCAGAAGTGCCTTCAGGAAGGTTGAGAACCAGCAGCAGGTGAAGGTGAAGGTGGGGTAGTGCCGGGGAAGCCAGTGAACAAGCAGTTGGAGAGGTGAACCAGTGCTGGCTGGCTAGAGTGGTAGTTCAACCACTAAGGGCCGTATTCCTAGTCTTTTCGGGTTCCGCAGATATTCAAATCTTTCCAACCTTCGGGTCGGTGGCCGGGTTTACGCATGTTGGTATTACTAGTCCTTCTGAACCGAAACTTAGCTCTGCCCCCTTAGAAGTCAAGTCATCGGTACCAACTTATGCAACACTTATCATATTCATTGGTACATATGCTTCTTTGACCAATGTGTTCTTGATTTTACGTCTATAATTAATAATTTATTCATAATAAAACACATTTTTTATGCATGGATTTGTTTTACACTGTAAATTACGTGTTTTTACGGAGTTCCTGGTCCGTAAGGGTTGGTACAGTGTATCTAATTCACTGTGCAGTCTGCTGGTCTCTGAATCATAATGACATTTTTTTGGTAATTGGAGGATGTATTCTCTCTGCTATACATCAAGATAACTTACATTTATTATAACCTATCATTCAATCTTACTTCTCTTTAAAAATAAACTTCACAATGAGAAAAACAGGTTTTATGAAATGCGTATGCTTGCTGTCAAGAATCTGAAGGAATAAGATGCCATCAAACGCTATGCTTCCGTTTTATAACCATTAATTTGTATATTATTAAGTATTTTGTGGCATATTAATAACTTTAAACAGACAATATATATGATAAGGCTTATTCTAATCAATAATGCAAAGCTGCACAATGTCCTTTTAAAATTCACGATGAGAAAACATGTTTTAAGACGTGCGTAAACATTCCTCTTGTCCAGATGATACGTCATCAAGCACTATGCTTCATTAGAACATAAGAATATAAGGAAGCTACAAAAGGCCTGGAGGCCTGCATTAGGTAGTTCCTGTTAATCCTATACCCCTTATTAGCTACCTACATCATCCTCCATCCATGAAGTCGTTGTCTTCTCTTGAAACTCCCTATTGTCTGTAAACTAACTACCTGCTGACCGAGTCTGTTCCAATCATCATTTATATATCAGCTTTTTTGTATGTCATGAAGTATTTCTTGAAATATTTATAACTTTACATGGCAAATAAAGGAACACATAGTAAAACTAAACTATTGGAAGTTCCAGTTGGAGATATAGGAGGAAGAAAAAATTAATTAAAAGGAAAAATCTGGAGTTACAGCTCGAAGAAGCAGAAGTAAGCTTACAGTTTATACAAAATACGCTGCAAAAAATGGAGTTTTTCCATTATCGTAATAGATTTTTAGAATCTGCTAGATCATTTTATGAAGCTACTGAATAGGTTATTGTATTAATGTATATTGTGTATGTTAAGGAAATGTGTATATGCTGTATGTTAAGGGTTATGCATTTTGTTTTTTCTTTTTCCTTTTTTTCTTTAGTGTATATATTTTTCATATGTTAAGGGCTTACATGAGAATCTCAGGTAATTTTTTTGGTAGAGTGTTTTAATTTTATATGTTAAGTTTTTCTTCATATTTATGTTATCTATATCTACCTGTCAACTGCTTTATTTACAAAGCAGCTGTCTGGAGGAACAATATCTCCAGTGACACTAAATATTACATGGGATTAAATTAGGTTTCCTTTAACCCTTTCACATATTGGCTCTAAAAATTAAACTGTTTCTCATCAACTACATTTATTTAACAATCTTAATCACAATATTTTTTCTAACATGATGATGATACATATGTATATATAGCCTTGACTCCTAACACAACTGTATACCGATTCTAGGATTAATATGCTATGAAAGGGTGTGTCTGTTCATAGTTTCTTCACAAATATACTACCAAGAATGCAGAAATACATGTATCTTATCTTTAAAAGCTGAAAATAACTAAAATTTAACTAGAGGTTCCAATATTGTACGTATACTGTCGACCCTCAATTTAACGGATCCCAATTTAACGGACTCTGTCTGCTAGCAGACAATCAACCCAGATCCGGACTAAAATCTGTTAGTGTAAAAGAAAGCCCGGTAGGTGGCAGTCGCGTCGGTAACATAATCCGTTAAAATCTAGGGTGAAACGCCTAACTTTTGGGCAATAAAATATAAAAACCTTATATAACCAAACCTAATATAACCTAATCTAACCATAACCTAACGTAACCTAACCATAACCTAACATAACATAATTAACCTAACATAACTTGAAAGTTTTTTGCCAGGTAAACAATGGTGAGCACAGCCTGAAACCTTCACAGATGTGTTGAATACTCTATGTATAGTATGTATGACTTCAAATTTACATCGATATCGTCCGAGCAGTAGGTATGCAGATTTACCCAAATACTTTTTGGCTTACCTTAACCTAAGTTGTATGTACAGTATTACAGTTACATTGAAGAGGGAAGCATCTGGGTGCAGCCATTAATCTTTATGCTCTGCCCACAATCAGCTGACGTATCTGGGCTCCGCCTCCCTCCTTCTAGGTTTCAGTGTTGGAACCCCCATGGCATCTAATAAGTGTGCGTAGCTAGATTAGGTTAGATGAGATTAGCCTACTAATTTTGAGGCATGGACTATTTAGTCTAGGCAAAGTACGATGCTTTTTCATTTTGAGAAACCTAACCCTAATGTTAACCCTAACCCCAACTTAACCCTAACCCCATTCCAACCTAACATTGCGGGGCTGTAACCAGATACTGGTCTTACCTACTGAGGCAGTGGGTATACAAAAATTAAAACAAATGTTTTTAATAGTTTCCAGAAGTTGATATATATTGCATGATATTCTGCAACCTTAATTCTATCTGATATGTAAGTATTATCCTTGGAAGAATGTGCTACACACACTTATTAGACTCCATGGTGGTTTCAACACTGATACCTAGAAGGAGGAGGGAGGTAGAGCCTAGGTATACATCAGCTGATTTTGGGCAGAGCATAAAGATTAATGGCTGCACCCAGACACTTTCCTTTGACTCGGAGTAAACATTGAGTGCAACTGTAAATACAGTACATAGAACTTAGGTTAAGGTAAGCCAAAAAGTATTTGGGTAAATCTGCATAACTACTGCTCGGATATTGATATAAATATGAAGTCATACGTCTATGAAGGTTTCAGGCGGTGCTCACCATTTTTTACCTGGCAAAACATCTTTCAAGTTATGTTAGGTTATGTTATGTTAGGTTATGATTAGATTACCATATATTGCGGCTTATAAGCTGGCACATAAGTCAACTTCTATAATTTGACCCCAAAATGTTGTACTAGAGGTTTCTTGCAGATAAGTTGACCCCCCTAAACTATTACTTAGTCTGGCTCAATGTCGGTCTGAGTCACTAAGTACTGGGTTGTAAATTAAGTTTTATCTACAGTAAAGTAAATAAAACAATTCAAACAGATTTCTGTAGGTACGTTGTTGTTCCTCACCTACTACAAAGTGTCAGTTCCCTGCACAACATGGCGGAGGAAGAGGCCGTCTCCCCGAACCAGGAGTCCTATCTGGCCTCCCTGAGTCCCTTGCCTATGAAATATTCACATCTCCCTTTAACATATTCCTTTTGGGAGTATTTTCAGTCCTCTTGAGTAACAATTTCCGGTTTTTACCGTAAGTCTTAATAGAATAACATGTGTAAACACAGCCTTTAGGCTAAGTTCTGTAGCAGTTTTCCGGTATCCTGGTGTTACTGGTGCAAATATATTTAAAGGTTGCTATTTTATATCTACCCTATAAGTCGACCCCTAGTTTTGACCATAAAAAAATTATCTTAAAAATTTGACTTATAGGCCGCAATATATGGTAGGTTATGTTAGGTTTGGCTCGGTTAGGTTCGGTTATACAGTGGAACCTCGACTGTCTCGTCTCGAACAATTCAGACCTCGACCAAAAATTCAAGGAAATTTTTGCTTCGGAGGTCAACCAAAATTCAAACCTCGACCAACCCGAACGTAGCCGAACGAAGGGAAGCTGGCTGACAGAGGCCGAGCGACAGGTCGAGGCCGCCGCTGAGCAACAGTTACGCGTCCATCTTTGTTGTGCGTCAACGTGGTCACCCTGCTGTGCATATTTTTCTTAAATCACGGCAGTATTAGCCCCTAATAATGGCTCCAAAGAAAACTAGTTCATCCAGTACGGCTACTGGCAGTGAAAAGAGGAAAGTAGTGAGGAAAACAATAGATTTTAAGAAAGAATTAATCGTAAAGTACTACTACTACTACTGTTTAACCATGCAATTTTACGTATGAAATAACATAAAAAAAAATCTATCAACTGTAAAGGCCTCCACACACTATCATGCATGCATGCGCATTCATGCATGATTCACAAACATGTCAATCACTGGTTTTGGCCACACACTGTCACTCATGAGTGCACATGCATCAGTTGGCGCGCGTCACTTAGCCGGTCAAGATGAGTAGGGAAGTTGCTTGCGTTGCCATTAGATTAGCTTTATATAGATTCAACCTACCTCTGATAAATTTACTGGTTACTAATTTGATCTCAAACTTATAATCTAGAATATCATACAGACAATAGTCTGTTATGGTTACCAACCCTATACCTAAGCGCGGGTTTATTTTATTTATTCCATTTTTGTCGCCATATACAAACACTACTCACTTTATATATATAAATATTTACTCTATGAATAGATTAACACAACATATTAGCAGCCATTATGTAGTTATTAACATTATCTGAAAAAGGGTCAAGCAGGTGTACCAACCCAATGTTTTCAAAATTACTCACTATTAAAATCAAGTTAATTATTCAATAGATAACTAATGACACTGTTTTGTTATTATATATGAATAAAATAATGACTAAAGAATGCATGAGTGATGGTTAAATAGCGTTATCTTGCTAAATAAAGTGATATTGTTGAGGTTTATCATAATTACATGTATAGACTACACTATACTTGACTGGACACTCGCGACAATCGCTGACAGACGATATTACATTTCGGTCCTATAGATTCCGCTGCTATGAGTGATGACAGATAATACTTCATATTATCAGTTCATATTCTACTTAGGACATTGTATTTCATATCTTTACAATCAGTAATGATTGCTGAACCATGGCTGAACATAAAAAATGATTTTACAACTTTTGCAAATAGGAAATTAACATAAACATTACGAGTTTGAGTGAAAAATCGTGTGGGAGTTGTGTATAAAGCATATTGTTTATAGCAAAAAAATCTGGCAAATTCACAATAATTTCTGAAATAAAACATCACATATTGTGAAATCACCATTCTCGAATATGATTTGATTGTGATCAAATGTCATATAATCGTTATATCGGCTTGGGAATGAATTTTTCATAACAATTCGTGGCGCGAAAGGCAAAAGGCGAAAGAGGTCACAAGAAGAAGAAGACCAAAACAATCCTTTACAAAGGTCAACAACATAAATAGTTCAATTCATTGGTCCCATGACGCTATTATAAGTCATGAAAAATGTTCATGAGCAGAAGAAGAAGAAGAGAAGTGCTTCCTCCATACCGGCTTGTGTTGTTGTTATGATCAGCTGATTCCACAAGGTTAGTTCTTCTACTTGTGTGACCAGACTGGTAGTCGTATCGCTGTAAATCCAGAAATAACGGAAGCCAGGCTAGCGTTAGCAAAACCTAGTGTGACCGTAGCTTCATCAGCTTCTATTGTATACTCTGAATCATGCTTGAAATAAGATTTGAAACTATTTCCAAATATTTTGTTTGTTTTCTACGTTTTCACTGAGCATGGCAGGATAAAAGGAAAAGTACGTACGCCGGGAAAGTGATGTATCGTGATAAGAACATTGGAAGATAGAAGAGGAGGAGGAGGCAATGAAACCAACAAGCTGACTAGAGACCGTCACCAATAAGGAATTACAATGGAGTTATTTTACACAGTCTCTGAGAAACGCTCTCTCGATGACACTCAGCAAACATCGTAAGTTGATTAGGAATGTTAAATTTTTTCTTCTTGATGTTATTTATAGGTATATGAAAGTATGAGTGAATTGATTACGAGTGACTTACGGTGTTGTGTTCAAGTTTTGGTTATATTTTACAATTACTCTCAACACGAAGGTGTTGTGTGTCCTGCCATGCTCAGTGAAAACGTAGAAAACAAACAGAATATTTGGAAATAGTTTCAAATCTTATTTCAAGCATGCATGTATATTAGTATGGACTACATTGGCTATGTATGTATGCGTTTTCAGTTTAAAATTTCAATATTCCTGGAAATTATTGCAAATATGGTGTTTTTATTGGTGTCTTAGGATTTAATAATTGTCGCCCACCGATGACGTATGTTGACTAATTTGTTTTTGTTGCTCATAAACATATACTTCACATCACTCTGAGTTGTTTGCTTTTTGTTTGAGGTTTCTATGATGATTTTAAGTATTTTATTCAAATAAAACAAAAAAAAAATCACCTCAGGACACATTTACGAAAGACCCGATTTCGAGTGCACAGTCACGTATGGTGTATTCTATGGTATTGCATATTAATATAAACTACATGGGCTATGCATGTAAGTGTTTTCAGATTGAAATTCCAATATTCCTGGAAATTATTGCAAATTTGGTGTTTTTCATTGGTGTCCCGATTTAATAATTGTCGCCCACCGATGACGTATGTTGACTAATTTGTTTTTGTTGCTCATAAACATATTCTTCACACCACTCTGAGGTGTTTGCTTTTTGTTTGAGGTTTCTATGATGATTTAAGTATTTTATTTAAATAAAACAAACAAAAAATCGCCTCAGGACACATTTGCGAAAGACCCGATTTCGAGTGCACAGTCACGTATGGTGTATTCTATGGTATTGCATATTAATATAGACTACATGGGCTATGCATGTAAGTGTTTTCAGATTGAAATTCCAATATTCCTGGAAATTATTGCAAATTTTGTGTTTTTCTTGGTTTCTTAGGATTTAATAATTGTCGCCCACTGATGACGTACGTTGACTAATTTGTTTTTGTTGCTCTTAAACATATTCTCTACATCATTCTGAAGTGTTTGCTTTTTATTTGAAGTTCCTATCTTATTTCTAAGTATTTGATTTGATTTTTCTAAAAATGCTGTAGGACCGGTTTGCAAAAGGTCAGATTTCGAGTGTCCAGTCAAGTATAGTGTAGTCTATGTTACATGTAATTATTTAGATTTCCATTATATATTCTCTTAATTATATTATATATTTAGTCATTCTTAATCTTCCTTGTAACCGTAGCATGGGTTGCATTGGGGTCTATCTCCTTTAGTTTTTCTACTAATATATTGTATTGTTCTCCTTTCAAGTTTCTATTTTTATATTCCTCACTTTTAATTTTCCACAATGCTGGGAAATTTCTATAAAGTTCAAAAAATTTGCACCAAAATGCCTGCGTTTCCTGAGTGCTCGCCATAGCTGGTGGTGGAAGACTGACGGCTTGCTCAGTTATCGCCACACACTGTCACTCAAGCATGTGCAACCGTCATGATTGACGGTTAAAAATCAAACAGTGTCGGACCTTCATCATGCATCTTAAATCGCATGCGCATGCCTTCAGTCATCACCACACACTGTGGTTATGCATGCGCAAACACCATGATTGCGCATGCATGCATGATAGTGTGTGGGGGCCTTAACACCAGCCTAGTACACATACATACAGATTGTAACGCAAGTTTATGTACGTTGAGAGGGGACGGGGGCTAGTGGGAGGGAGGTGCAAGGCTAGCTAAGCTGATAGCTAACCTCGCACCTCCCTCCCCCCCCCCACACACAAACACACACACACACACACACACACACACTTGTAGTTTTGCCATTTTTTTACAATTAGATTAGTGCATGCGTATGTGCGCTACATCACACATGCGTGGACTCTCTGTCCAAGCAATAAGTTCCATCCTTCCTTTCTGTCCCTTACCACCATCTACGTGTGCCAAAAATTCGCCACCAAAAAGGTAAATAATATCGAATGAGGTTTAGTTTAGTCTTTTGCAATATTTTATGTATTGTTTTATTTTCTATGTCTAATTTACTGTTTAACCATGCAATTTTACGTATGGAATAACAAAAAAAATTAAATAGGTAAGCATCTGGGGTTTTGGAACGGATTAAAATGATTTACATTATTTCGTATGGGAAAACTTGTTTTGGTCCTCGACCAATTCTGTCCTCGAATGGTCCGAGGTCCGAGGTTCCAGTGTATAAGTTTTTATATTTTATTGCCCAAAAGTTATGCGTTTCACCCAAAAATTTTTTTTCTGGATTGCCATATGGCAAGCAATGGCCTTTTTACACTAACGGACAGGGCTTCCTGCGCATTAGTGCTTTAAATTGAGGGTCGACAGTATAACCAAACCCGACCGAATCAAACCTAACATAACCTAATCTAACCATAACCTAACGTAACCTTACCATAACCTAACATAACATTATTAACCTAACATAACTTGTAAGATGTTTTGCCAGGTAAACAAGGGTGAGCACCGCTTGAAACCTTCACAGATGCGTTGAGTACACTATGTATAGTATGTATGACTTCAAATTTATATCAATGTCATCTGAGCAGTAGGTATGCAGATATACCCAAATAGTTTTTGGCTTACCTTAACCCTAGTTGTATGTACAGTATTTACAGTTGCACTCAATGGTTACTCCGATTTAGTGTCTGGGTGCAGCCATTAATATTTATGCTCCGCCCACAATCAGCTGATGTACCTAGGCTCTGTCTCCCTCCTCCTCCTAGGTATCAGTGTTGAAACCACCATGGCGTCTAATAAGTGTGCGTAGCTAGGTTAGGTTATTTTTTATTTTATTTATTTTTTTATCTATTACCTATGGTGCCGATAGGCTTCAGGGAGGTTAGATAAGATTAGCCTACTAATTTTTAAGGCATGGACTATTTATTTCTGGGCAAAGTATGATGCTTTTTCATTTCAAGAAACCTAACCCTAACCCCAACCTAACCCTAACCCCATCCCAACTCTAACCCCATCCCAACCTAACCTAACATTGTAGGGCTGTAACCAGATACTGGTCTTACCTACTGAAGCGCTGGGTATACAAAAATTGAAACAAATGTTTTTAATAGTTTCCAGAAGTTAATATATATTGCATGATATTCTGCAATCATAATTCTATCTGACATGTAAGTACTAACCTCGGAAGAAGATGCTACACACACTTATTAGACGCCATGGTGGTTTCAATACTGATACCTAGGAGGAGAAGGGAGGCGGAGCCTAGGTAAGTCATCTGATTGTGGGCGGAGCATGAATATTAATGGCTGCAGCCAGACGCTTCCCTTTGACTCAGAGTAACCATTGAGTGTAACTGTAAATACTGTACTATAGCCTCCATTCCCCTTGGATACCCAGGCCGAGAGGTGTTAATTCCTTAATCCCTTACCGATTTCCCTCCCTCCTTCCCTCCCTCCTTCCCTCCCTCCAACCTCTTTCTTCTTTTTCTCTTTTTTGTTCTCTCTCTCTCTCTCTCTCTCTCTCTCTCTCTCTCTCTCTCTCTCTCTCTCTCTCTCTCTCTCTCTAAATTAATGTATAATATAGAAAAAAGGAGAGAGAGAGAGAGAGAGAGAGAGAGAGAGAGAGAGAGAGAGAGAGAGAGAGAGAGAGACCTCCTTTGACCCAACCTTTCTTTATCTACCTTTTTTTTTTCTCTCTCTCTCTCTCTCTCTCTCTCTCTCTCTCTCTCTCTCTCTCTCTCTCTCTCTCTCTCTCTCTCTCTCTCTCTCTCTCTCTCTCTCTCACGCTCAACAATTCTATAATTTCCTTGTTTAAAATGTGGATAAAAATAAATTTATAATACATATCTCTCTCTCTCTCTCTCTCTCTCTCTCTCTCTCTCTCTCTCTCTCTCTCTCTCTCTCTCTCTCTCTCTCTCTCTCTCTCTCTCTCTCTCTCTCTTTATTCTCTGTCTCTTTTTTTTTGCTCTCTCTCTCTCTCTCTCTCTCTCTCTCTCTCTCTCTCTCTCTCTCTCTCTCTCTCTCTCTCTCTCCTGCATAAGTAATTTGACCTCCCTTGACCCAACCTTTCTTTATCTACCATTCCCTCCTACTCTCAGCCTCTCATTTTGTCTCGTCTTCCTCTAATTCAGAGGCAGGTGCATCAAGGCTTTCTCTCTCTCTCTCTCTCTCTCTCTCTCTCTCTCTCTCTCTCTCTCTCTCTCTCTCTCTCTCTCTCTCTCTCTCTCACTATCTATTTATTTATGTATCTATCGATCTATCTTCTTTTTTTCTCTATGTTGCTCTTTATTTTGTTCCCTCTTTTTTTTTTCTCTCTCTCTCTCTCTCTCTCTCTCTCTCTCTCTCTCTCTCTCTCTCTCTCTCTTTCTCTCTCTCTCTCTCTCTCTCTCTCTCTCTCTCCTCTCTCTCTCTCTCTCTCTCTCTCATGGATAGATGGATGGACACACACACACACACACACACACACACACACACACACACACACACACACACACACACACACACACTAATTTGTATATCTTAAATATGTATTATAAATTTATTTTGATCCACATTTCCA